>JBCJKH010048359.1:18475-30410 GCA_039877255.1 Loriculus beryllinus
TATCAGACAGTGCTACCCACATAGCTCTCGCTCCTCGCATGTTCTCTACAAGTCCATTTGAATCCATTTTGGCTTTCCCTCTCATATCATAGAAGGTCATTAGTAGGGATTCAGAAGAAGAAACTGGAATTCACAATAACTGACTTGTGAAAGATTCAACAAATTGAGTTTATTTGCATATCCAAATTAAAATGAAATTTAGTTAATGATAACACATGTAAGGGGAATAATATTCTAGTAGTTGATGGCTTTTCAATCTAGTAGAAAAAACAGGCATAAAATGTTCTGGCAATCATAACACGACAACAGTTATTCTTGGAATGAAACCCAGGAGCACATTCATAGCTGTGTCCCTAGTTAACTTAGCCATGGGAACAAACCTGCCTAAGGATGTGGTGAATAATTTGACATTATCCAAAATTAGGGAAAAAAGTAATTTAATCTTTTAAACAAATCTAGAAAAATAATGGGGTCAAGGCCATTCAGAAGGTGAGTAAAAAGCGTTTCAAAGTCAAGTGTACTTATGTGATGCACACTGGTTATTGCTTGTTTCTGAAAATCAGTAGCATGGTATGTGTTTTATTTTCCCCCCAAGTCAGCTCAGTTAATCATTATTGTTGCTAAATCTGACATATTTTCTGCATTGCTGTGGAAAATGAAAGATTGTGTATGACAGTGATGAATACTGTAGTTGTCAAGATTTTCCTTTTTTCCCCTGATAGGTGGTAGGTGTTTGTATTTCATTATTTCTGCTTTTGGGGCTGCACCTGTCTGATTCCTACTCAATTTGAGAAAAAGTGTCCTGCCCACCATTTTATAATGTCACTAGGTAATGTAGACAAGACAGGCCAAGTCTTTGCTGAGATGAGAAAATTCAGTCAGATACTGCTCTGTGCTCTCCAAAAAGGACAATGCTTTCTCCTAATTTTATCTTTGTGCTTCTAATGGCAACAGCTCTGCATTGAAGCACTTTCCAGCAGAGGCAGGGAAGAAATTATTTGCAGGCATGGAGCTATCTGGCACGATGTATTTTTATTGTCCACAAAGAAAGCAAAGGTATGGCAAGTGTTTTCTTTGGATCCTCACTGATGAGTTTACTGTCCAAGAAAGGGCGTAATGTCCCCGATTGTAAAAAATCAGACTTTTAAAATACCTTTTCTTTATTTCCCTCAACAGTGAGCTTTGATTTGTTTTGGAATTTGCACTGGTGTTGAGTGGAAATATGGATTCCTGAGGCACTAAACAAAGGCTTAGTGGCTTCACTCTGTTTCCTTTCTATTTTTCTCTTGGCTAGAGGTCAGGCAAAACAGCAAAACATTATTTCGTAGGATGATCCCCCCCTTTTTGTTTTGTTTTGTTTTTTTTCCCCAAACACAGTGACAGATTTTACTAAGAAAGGAAACAATTGGTAATTGTCACAAAAATCAGTACCCAGTGTAACTGGTAAGAGATCACCAAGGATGCTAAGATATTCTGCTTGGAACAGGGGGAATAGCTAACTAGGGGATGTGCCTTCAGTATATCCCTCTAAGTGTCAGCCATACCAAATGGTGCTCTGTTCCAACTGTCTGTAGAAAGTAGATTGGTAGTTTCCTGACAAGCACTTTTAGATTTCTAAAAACCCAGAAAGGGGACAATTGTACAGACATAACTAAGTCTGTGGCACAACGGGGAAGGTGTGACAGGAATTTTCCTGTAGTATTTCAGAACGCTTTTTGCAAAACTCATTTAGTCCCTGCAGAAAGGAAAAACAAGAAAGAAAAAGGTTGGATTTCTGCAAGAGAGGGGATCAGAATTATGTCAATATGGATAGAGTGAGAAAAAACAGACTTGGAAGCTAAGGGGAGAGAGGATTGTAGAGATCTAGCCTGAATGAAAACAGAACACGTTACAAAATTATATTCCTCTCTTACAGGGTCCTGTAGGGGACCCTATAGGAAATGAGTTTCCTGATTTTTATTTTTAAAAAGGTTTAATTAATTTCTACTGTATTTGTTATGTGGCTTTATTAGTTTTCAGTGTAAAAAACATATTTCTGCTGGTATAAAATAGGGATTTATTTGACATGTACAACCTATATGACTGAGTAGTTCCATAGCTGCAAAAGACTTCTAGAGCAGTAGGATAAATTAAACCAGTAGGATAAATTTTATATAACTTATCCAGTTACATAAAATCAGGTGATATCATTAAAATGAAGCTTCCTTTTGAAATGGGATTGAGTCTGATGCAATGAGACAAAAGCTGAGCATTCAGTGTGAAAGGGTATATGCCCTTTGCATGCTGTAAAAAGGTTTTTCCCATCATTTTTATTACTGTGTTAATGAAGCAGAAGTCAAATGAAGAGTTCTCCCTATGCAATATGAATCTGATAAATTTTCCCATATATTCATGTGCACTTTAACTTGAATTGTGTGCTGTTGCAAATGGACTCTTTCCTTTAGGTGATTTATTTTTTTTTTGTCAAAGGTTTTATAGCTAATCCTTGTTTATCAAGAGAAAGCATCTTCAATCACAACTCATTTGGGCTTTCAGCCTTTGAGATACATCACTCATATTCTGAAATACACAAAATCAATATCTAATATGTGAAAGATTTGCTTGTGGTAAAAGGTCAAGAAAAAGAATTTTTCTTCCAACTATTGACATAAACACTTGGAGATGAAATGTTTTCCAAGGTATTTTGTGTCACACTTGAATTCACATTGTGTAATATAATAATCAATATAGAACTCGATGATAATAATTTCTTTCTGTCTATATCGGTGCTTATGAACATTAGTGATACATTTTCCTTTGGCTGCTACAGGGTTGGTTAGCTGTGGTTACCAAACAGGAGGTTTATTCCACAAGAATTTTCTATTTCAGTCTAAAATTATAATACTGAAATTATTTTTTAATTTAAAGTAGAAAGAAAAAGATACCATTTTTTTTTTTTTAGTTTTGTTTTTTTTTTTTCAGCTGACAAGACTTCAGTGCAGGAATATGTAAGTTGCAGGATTTGCTCTAAGAAAATCCATATTTAATGTATTTTAAAGTTTTTGTTACCTGTGAGAAAGCTCATGTCAAGCATTTACTGTGCTTGAGAGCCTTTGGTTCTCTGAAGTACACTGTGAGATTTGAGGTACATACTAATTGGGGAGTGAATCATAAAGAAGGTTGTTGAAGTGTGGAGAACACCAGTCAGCTTCAGAAAGGACAGAGGACTTTAGGAAGTGCTGTTATGTGGATGATACGTATTCATATTTGTGGAGAGACAGGAATTCTGCAAAAATCTTTGCTGTGTTTTGACAGAGAAGGATCTCCAAAAATCTCCCCACAAAACCTTAAGTTTTTACTGTCATTGCTTCATTCTTAGATTTGTGTGCGTTTTACATACTGGAAATCAAAAGAAGTGAATTAAACTTACATGATGATTTTTTTCTTTTTAAATTGCAGGAAAAGCTATACAGTGCTGTACATTGCAAGGGTCAATATGAGGCTGTTAGACTGATACTGGCTTTTAAAGGCACAATAATAAGCAGTTGGTTGTGTAACTACAAAAAAGTACATGCATGAGGAGTTGGCTTGATATTCTTTCCTTATTGAAAACTGTGCAATAAAAAATCACTGATGGATGGTCCACTGAGAAAGCCTGTATTTTTTCTTTATAGTATCCTGAGCTTTCTGGTATAATTTAATTTATTCTAAGATGGCATCTCTATAAAATGGTTTATCTTTACAAACCATTCAAGAATAGGTTGGGTTGGAAGGAACCTTTTAAAGGTCATCTCTAAACTAGAAAAGACTAAGCAAAGATGATAAATAATGCAGAAAATGCTACTTAAATGATGCATTTCTAAACCAAGAATCATTATAATCACTCAGATATTTTGACACATGTAGCATAAGGATGTATTTATTTTATTCTGGTTTATCTTATAAGTTTTTCTGAAAAAGAAGTTGAGAAGTAAGCTCATGGTGCTGACTGCAGGTCGATTAAGGATTGAAATGAACTTTAGGAACCCATTAGAATATCTTGCCCATAAAGGGTAAGAACTGAAGTGATTTTCCTCCCCCCCATCTTTATATACATTTTTTTATACTTTTTTTGTTTGATACTTTAACTACTGCTAAAGTATAAACACATGATGGGATAAAGGCCATAAATAGTCCACAGGAGAAAGGTGTTATAGTGTCACTCTGTGATGACTGTGAATTGGTGTACTCAAAAGCTATGGAGCATTTGGTCTTCATTGAACAAGCAGTAGTCCATACTTCAAACTCTGGGTGTGCACAGAAAGCCAGGCAAAGACCCAGCAGTAACACGATGCAGCATGCATTCATTGAACTAGCTAGCATTTCTTTAGGCTGTTATGCAGATGATATACATTATAGTTTTATATAAAATCATTATGCCTGCCTGAGTCCATTAAATAAGCAAACCATTAAAGTGCTTCTACCCATAACCAGATTAAACTTTCCCTGACAAATTTATTTTAACTGTCAGTGAATGACCACATTGCAGTTACCCTAATGCATCACTTTTTGAGAGAAAATGATAGGCAGGCAACTGGAAGAGACGAGTTTAGGGAAGTTTATAAGCATAAGATAATGTTTCAATAAATGTTTTTATTGTTGTTAGTGTGCTTCCATAACAGCATCAGAAATACATATTTGGAAGCAGAAATTATTAAGTTGTAGTGACTTGAATTCATTAAAAATGAACACAATATTGTGTTACAGTAGGTTGCTGTAAGCCTATCGCATTATACCTTTATATTTTATATCTCCATTTCAAAACACTACTTAGAAATAGTTATTTAATGATAGTGACAATTAATCATAGTGATGTATGAAGTCTGACATAGCTTCAACCCTCCTCATTTTCTTACTGTAATCTTCATTCACATAACAAAACATATATGTTTTTACGTGGGCCTGTGAATAGAGATGTTGAAAAAAGACAATAATACAGTAAGAATATTACCAAGATCTCATATAATATCACAGAACAAATACATTTCCTTTTCAGCCTTAATGTACATCAGTTTGGAGACTTGTCTGTAAATGTAGATACCAAATCAGGACCGTGAAATAAGTGTACATTGAAATAGAAGAAAAATCCATTTAAATGTAGGAGAGACTATAATACAGAACCTCAGCGAATTGTACTCTTCAATAGCAAATACTCAATTTTGATACAAACTGAATGATTTGTCCTCTTACTGGTCTTGGATGTCTACTCACTTTACATGATAGGTTTGGGCAGTGTAGACCTGAAGCCCCAGTTGCATGCAGAAGTGCAGAGATTAAATGCTCAGTTTCTGCAGAGAGCACGCCTCAGCACAGAGCAGACAGTGTGTCAGGATGCACTCTGAGTGCTTCAGCTCCTCAGAGCAGTGAAATAGTAGGCTGAAATTCAGTGCTGTAGAGTGCTGGAAGACTGAATACAAGGAGGATATCGTTTCTTATCTATAGGCTGAGATTCAATCTCCTCTAACTTCAGCCTTCTGCAATACAGATATCTGTATTTTAGCTAGATTTCTTTCAGACTTGCTGAAGAGAAATAGACGTGTCTAGGATGGGATTAATCACCCTAGGGCTTTTTTTTTTTTTTTCTTTTTAAGGAAAAGATGAGGTGATTGTAGCATTGTGAGCCATTGTGAGCTGCGTGGAATGACAGATTTTGTCCCCTAGGAAGTAAAAATATTTCAAGCTGTGTTCTTCAGTGTGAATTCTTTGATGAATAATTTGAGTTTAGGCAACCTCTTGTTTAAAGTAGAACTTTCAAAGTGGGCTAACCATTTCAATCTGTAATAGTAAGTTTTATGAATAATCCTTATTTGAGAATTTTGTGGTTAAAATCTGTGAATATGAAATGCTGTAGATTACCATCACAATAAAAGTTCTCCACTGAGAGACTGTTAAACTTGATGGAAGAGTAAAAAGAACAGAAATTATGTTGAAGTTTAAGCCAAAAGATAATTACCTGTTAGCAATGATACTAAAATCTCATTCAGTCCCTTTACTGAAATTTGTTGGTCTGTCCATTACTACAATAGCAAAGTGGTACCTCACTTCTCACACTATTTCTCTTTTTCCTCAATGCTAGTTATACAGGAGCTGTAAAAGATCTCAAGCTTTCCTGTAAATAGATTTGATGTCCAAAGTATTGTCATGATTTTGCCTGGAGTTAATTTTCTTCATAGTAGCTGGTTTGGGACTATGATTTGGATTTGTGGCCTGAACAGTGTCTATAACACAGGAGGTGCTCTAGCTATTACTGTGCAGTGTTTGCAGAGAGTCAAGGCCTTTTCTGTTTGTCATACTGTCCTACCAGAGAGGAGACTGAGGGGCACAAAAAGCTGGGAGGGGACACAGCTGGTACAGCTGACCCCAACTAACCCAACGGATTATCCATGCCATATTATGGCATAATACTCGGGAACAAGAAAAGGGGACAAGGGAGTTTAGGGAGATTAGTCATTTGCTTGGGAGCTGGCTCAACAGCGTTCTACCAATGGGAGGTGTTCAGTGGTTGGCTTTGCCTCACTTCTATTTTGTTTTCTTTCTCTCTTCCTGCACTTTTGTTGTTACACCATTTTTATCTCAACCCACATGTTTTCTTGCCTTTCTTCTTCCTTCCTCTTTCCCTGTTCCACTCAGGTGGGGAGGGGCTGCAGTGAAGTGAGTGGCTGTTTTTTTGCTTGGCTGCCTACCAGGGTTAATCCACATTAAGCTAAGAAATTTTTTACCTTCTTCATAATTACCCAAAACGTCTTAATTTGTGGCAGGAATTTCTTTGAGTGCTGATGACTCCCTCACTCTCAAAGGTTGTATTTTGACAAAATTATTTCATTTTTGGCTATTTAGAATGAAAGCTGTCATTCATATGTGTATGTGTGCACACATGTACACGATACAATATTAAAGGACTCAAACTTGTAAGATAAAAGGTATTCCGAATGTGTTTTATTTTATTGATTATCTTGAATTCCTTAAAGTCAGGTGTATATCATGTTTCTTCCTATGGATACGCTGGAACATGTCATACCTTCAGTTATTTATTCAGTGTACTTGGATTTGACTTCAGTATATAGCCAGTGTACTGGTTAAAAATCTAAATACATTGATCTTAAAATTTCTGCTAAATTCTGGATGATTCTGATTGACTTCAGGGAACCTGGTTTTTCTTTGATAGCTTGTGTAATTAAATAGTTATCAAGAACATTGTATCAGTTCCGTTTTAGCGCTTTGCTGGCTATTTTGTAAGATAATGTTAGGACAAATAGAGGTGGTTTGAATATATCCACATTGTCCCTGAAGGAATGCCTAGGAACATTTTGTGAACTTCCCTTACATCAAATGAAATATAAAGCCATGTGAGTGCTGAAAGTTCATCCATTTTCTTCTGTGATGGTGACAGCTTGTGCACCATGCTAGTAAGCACTACAAATTCACTACAAGTTCACTCCAGATTGAGTGCCAGGTACATAGACCAAAGCAAAGATGGTGCAGTACAGAGCATCAAAAGATGTCTGTGTGACTTGACAGCTGCAGCCTGGCATAGCATCCCTTCTGAATCCAAGCCCATTGGGCTGCGGCAAAGGGAGCACTACTCCAAGCAGCTGAACAGCTGTGTGATTCCTTTTAAGTCTGTATCTATTCCTGCAGTGGAGAGGTCACTGACATTTCACAAAAGATGCACCTAAATCTGGTAATCTGCTATTGGAAATACCAGTTCTTATTTTTGTTCATCCTCAACTTTCTTCCACACCCTTGTTTATGTGCTATTTCATTGTAGTTATATTTGTCTATTTTGGGCAGTTGCTCAAGCCTAGATATATTTTAATTTTGCTTCTCTGCAGTATGTCGCGTGTATGCAGTATGGATGCATGTATGCACCAACTTGATTACGTTTATAATTTCTCTTTTCCTAACCAGGATAACACTGTGATCTAAGAATTTTTCTATTTGTGAGCTGAATATATTAGGGAAAAATGACCAGATGTCTCTAGCACACTAATTTCTGATTATTACCAGAAGCATGAGAGCTAGAGAGATGTGTCCTGGTGAGCAGACAACCACAGAGTTAGTTGAGAGGAGCTTAATTAACCAGCGTGGAGAAACTGCAGGGGGAGAAAATATATCTTGTGGCAGATAAAAAGTGAGCAAGATCAATTTGTTTGTACTGGCACTGTCACCCACAGAGTACCACTGCTAACACAGGAAAGGGCCACACTCATACTGAGATCTGTAAGTGGAGAGACCAAGAACACATGTAGAGTACAGAGAAGAATGTTCACTTAAGACAGATGTTTCTGTGACTTTCAACAAAATTCTGAGATTTTAGGTTAGTAGCAGAAAAAACCCCTCTGGAAATCTAAATATCTTCTCCATCAGAAAATACATAGAATCATTAAAAAAAGAAGAGGAGTTGGGAACTTTAAATAAAGAGAATGAATGATAATATACTAAAGTAAGCAAGGAAGAAAAGGTAATAATAATCTCTTTCCAAAGTGATGCAGCACTGTAAAATTTAGTTGCTTTCTTCTACAAGAGACATAGTTCTGTTTGTCAGTGTTATTTATTCTAGTAGAATGTACTATGCAAAATTGCACTAGTTTTTTTCCAGTTGCTGGTAGCTCTTAAACAGAGCATCTATTTACTCACTAACATTTCTGCTCTCTGAAACTCATTCAACTGCTTATATAGGTATTTTTACTTAGGTAGCTGATTGGTTAAAAATTGATCAGAGAAGGCCTTTATGTGAAGAATGTACTGATTTATTCTTCATTCCCTGTCCAATAGATAACCTCTGTGACTAATAATAGGTGTCTGAGATTAAATAGTTTGAGGAAAGGGACAAAAAACCCAAACCATTTTCAGCAGTGAAACAAGCCAGTTCGTGGCAGCCAGTAGATGTCATTCTATCTCTATTCTACTGCTGGTTCCTAATGTTGTCATGATATTTTTCCAAAACACAAATTGCAGGTGGGAGTGGGGGGAAGCATTTACGTCTCACTTTCTTCTGATTAAAGCACAAGTTTAGATCTTTCTTTTCAGTAACGTAAGGTGTCAGAGTGTGAAATTGGAACTTTTTGCTGCAGTTGAGGCCAATAAGCTATTGTCTTTCAGTTCATTAGACCTATTTTATTTATTTATTTGTACAAGGGATTTGTAAGCTTTGCACTATGCATGGTTTTCCTTTTTTTTCGTTCCTTTTTCTTTAGAATTTCCTCCTTCTTTCTGAGCAGGCTTGCTTGATGCTGTTTCTGCAGTTCTTTTCCTATCACTTCTGAAGTTGTCAAAGCCACATACAGAAAGGTAATAATCCTAGGGAAACACATGGATTGTCACACAAGAGCAAGGTCTTACACCCTGTAGAAAGAGAGGTTTGATACTTGTTTTCTAAATAGCCATAATAACTAGAACCCAGACACAGAGACCTGCTGACAAATGTCGCAAATAGAAAGAGTTTAATTTTTCAGTGTTTCTCAGCCAGGCAATTTGAAATCAGTCATTTCATTTCTGTCCACAGGTACACAGTGACTGTCTGGAGGGTAGTGTGGGAGAGGGGCAAACCACTGAGACTGAGGAGACTGAGTTGTGCTACCTTTTTAATGCCCACAGCAGCATGTTCTAGTGAAAGTAGGAAGAAACCAGGCAAGCAATTCATTCTGTAGCTGGTGTAGTTTAGGTGCCAGGACTATAAAGCCAGGACTATATTTTAAAAATACTGAACTATTATTTTTGCTCTTTGGCAGCCACTGTTTCACATGGTCCCGTTCTGTCACACAGGGACCCCATGTGTTTTGTTGGCCATTGAGCTGAGGCAGCTGCTCTCCAAAGTGCATTAACTATGCTTCAGCACAGAGTTTGCAGTCCATGGTCATAAAGGAGCAGCGAGTCTAGCCCATGCTGTGGCACAGCAAAAGTACCCAGTTTTCTGTAGAACCAACAGCAAGCATATGAACTGATGAAAGACAGGCCTAACAGGTAAATTTTAAGATGTGAAAATACAGGAACTATAAAATCCTCAAAAAGATACATTATTTAAAGCCTTTCTCAGTTCTTCTCAAAGGGCTTACAATATAAATTACCATTGAACCCAAGATGTTGGGCTAAATGGCAGTCTTGGTATCTTGGATTGGGTCTTACAAATGCTATGGTACTTTCTCTACTGGCAGTCACTGAAATGTAGTCATGTGGGTGGTAGTGGCATGAATTAATCTTCTGGTGCTCAGAAGGAATCCACTGCTCTGTGTGTGTTCTGGGTAATATCAGCAGGGAATAACAGTTGCAAACTACTGATCTGGGTCTGGCTGTTCCTACTTCACTTGGGGCTCTCCAACAAGCCATGCTAGTTTCCCACAGATGTTGATATTCCTCCTGTACTGTACCCTTACTGGAAGAATTCAACACAGCAGAGTAGAATTTCCTTTGGGTCTTGGAGTTGTGATCTTAGATAATTTTTCATTTTTGTGAATTAGCATTGCAAGCAAATCAGGCACTAAAGCTAATGGGAATAGGGATACAGGGTATAGGAAACCACAAGTGTTATTAGCATGTTAGTTATAATGACAAAAAATCACAGTAAACCGCTACTGCAGTTGCAGAAGGAAAAAGACTTATGCTAAGAATAAGCATAAGAAGGAAAAAGACGTATGCTAAGCAAGAGATAGAAAACCAAAGAAAAGGGTGACTGATAATGTTTTTGTAGGTACTAACTGGTAAAGTGTCTGTCTAATGAAGAATATCACAATGTTGGTGCTGTTTATATAGTGGAGAAAATCAGTTATATAAGCAAGCAAGGTAAACGCTCACTTTTGTCTAAGAAGGAACAAACAAAGGAGCTAAGTGTGATGGGGAAGTTAAAATGAACTGAATAAAGATACTATGAATAGAAAGAATCAAGTGCTAGTCAGTTTAAATCTGTCTTGTACAGCTACAAGGAGTAGCATGGAAAATAATCACTTGCAACCTCACAAGGAAACAAAAAAAAAGGCTGAGGAAACAGGGGTTGTGGCAAAGGGTCTAAAGGATCAAAGATGTTAAAGCTCAGTTAGCTGGACAAATTGCAGATGTTTTGTTGTTTTGCAGTACACATCTGTATACCTTTTGGTGAATTCTGCACATTTTTACTCACAGCACCAAAAATAATGAGATTGCATTTTACCTTTGAAGCTATGACTCACTTCACTGAAGGGTCATTGCCCAGACAGTCTGAATGTGCTGGCAGACAGAGGATGCCAAAACAGAGCAGAAATGTACATCATGTCTATGTCGTGACAAAGGAAAATGTAAAGATCTCAGCTTCTTAGGGGGATGCTAATAAGGATCCTTTCAGTCTCTGCGAAAAAAACCATTATGCAAAATTCATACTAGGATGTGATTTGTGACTGACAAAATCTTTGTCTGCTCATCGGCTGGAGCATGCTGTATCCCACTGCTGCATGGATTTAAAAAGAGCCTGTAAGGGGAAAAGGTTGAGAAGAGCAAGGAAAGGTCTGCAAGGTGCAAAGCGAAGAAGAGGAGCCTCTGATAATTTCTTAATTCCTCCCTTTTTCACCCATGTTAATCATGTCATGCAACATTGAGTTTGTTTGCAGACTCAGAGGTGAGGGAAGACATGCAGGTATTTTTGCTTTAATCTGTCACCTAACCCCATTAAAAAACCAGGATAAATTGGATTCACAGGATTTGGCACAGTCTGACTGTGATGATATCAGAGCAGTCTTTGGTGAAAAATGTAAGAACTGGATGCTTAGAGAGTTCAGCTGCTTTATTCACAAGATTGTGAACCTGGCACCACAGCAGGCCCCATCCTCTTCGCATTGCTCCTCCTGCTTTCCCCATTCCTGTAAGGACTGTCAGGACATCAGTGTTAAAGATGTGTCTGCTCTACATACCCGTGGGTCCCCTCAGTCTGAAACACTTGGAAGAAAAAAAG
>JBCJKH010048365.1:0-13742 GCA_039877255.1 Loriculus beryllinus
ATAACATAACCTCAATTCCCTTATCTGCTACATGGCACAGATAGCGCTGCTTTGTCTGGGGTTAGTGGCAGTTCTAATGAACCTTTGCACAGTGTTTGGAGATATATGGATGAAAGGCACTACAGAGCTATTATGTAGTCATGTTATTTATTGTGCTTTCCCAAGTGGGTCTCCTTAGCAATGTAGTGTGGAAGTAGTGTTATTCTAGCACACCCGTTGACATCCAACCTACCGCACTCCCCATGTCCCCCTGGAGCTGCATATCCTCCGTGCAGCTTCACTGCAGGTAGAGCACTCATGCTTGCTTTGCTTCACAAAACACACTTCCCTGCTTTTTCGCTCTCCTAGGCTGGTTTTCCCCCAGGAAACGCTTTCAGTCCAATGGAATTTGATCAAGACAGGACTAAAATTAAGTTCTGTTGAGTTGCACTTCTGGAATTGGACAAGGCTCTTCTGTCTGATGCTCCTGAATGACGTGCTGTAACTTCTCGAGGGCAGCAGGGAATAAAGTGAGAAGGCTTGGATTCTTTACAATGCTCTTATTGGAATGACTTATCTTTTTTTTTTTCGGTCTCATCTACTTTCATTACTCTTGTGTTTAGTTTAGCAGAAGGGAGAGAAGCAGGCTTTTGGTCGTGCAATTCATTTAACGTACTAAGTCTAGGTTGAAATGAGTTATGCCCTAAATATTGCTCTGGGTGACATCACCCAGCAATTCAAACCTCCAGTCTTGAGGAAAGTGCCTTCCTTCTCTTTTATTATCAGTGTAGGTGTTGGTTTTGAAGTCACCACCTGTTTTAAGATATCTGGCACTGGTTGCTCTGGCCTCTGTGCAGGGCTGAGTACCCTCTCAAAACAGTTTCCCTCCTGATTGTGGTGCACGCACTGCATCTAGGGACTGCAGCGTGCAAAACACAACTGGAAACCATGTAAAAATGTGCCTTCTGGAGGAATTTCCAATGCTTTCTACTCAGACATTTCTAAACGGCATGGAAATAGCAGAGGGAATTACCTTTCTAGCAGGGTTTCAGTGGACTCAGATCCAGACAGAAACTGGAAGAACAAGGAATGGCAGCAAGCAGACTCTGGTTGTTATGGATTTATGTCTCAAAGCTGATGGCTTGTTAAATTGATTTATTTGAAGATCGTCCTTGGCTTTCTGTTGCATCTTTAGAATTCCCTTGGGGTTTCTGTACAATTTGTCTACTGCAGTGTGCTGTGTGCATCACCCTCCCTGTAGGAATCAGCTAATAGGATAAAAATTAAGAAGAAACTGTTTAGATTGAAATCACTGCTTTTTCTGAATCTTTATTTTCATGTGGAAATATGAACATAATTTCTTTAGAGACCTTCAGCTTTCTGTCAAAGCCGTTTGAGAAGCCAACAGGTGGAGAAATCCGTGGGGGATTGATAGATGACAGGTTGAATGACGACATAAATATCATTTCCAAGGAGAAAAAAAAGAAGGTTGTATGATAAAATGCTAAAGTGAACTCACAAGTGGTTCCCTCACTGTATTTCCTGTACTGAATGGAGGAAAAGGGAACTGTGGAAAACCTTAAAGCAGAGCTGATGTGGGGATTGAGGCTATCTTTATAATAAATTGAATTCCTTTTCAAACAAGGCTTGATTAGGCAAACATTTCATAGATTGGGAAGCTCTTCCTTCAGTGCCAAGTATGTCTAATTTGTTCATCATGTGCTCATCACTGAGGGAATCTGAAGGAGTTGTCCAAGTGGTGAGGGGAAGGAGGATATTACAAAATCCTAATTATTGAGTGTTTAGTGAATATCCTAAAGCAAAGAATTAATGGCCCCAGTGCAGAGCAGAAGCTATCCTTAAAGAAGATAACTTACACAGCAGGATTTTAGCAAGGAATCCATGGTGGGGCAGCTGCATGAGGCTGGATATTGAACGCAAGAGTAAACATATTTCATTGCTGTGTCCCTATGCCTAATAAAATGGGAAAAGACTTGATTTGGGGAATGTCATTTGTTCAGGATGACCAATGATTGCTATTGTAAGTTTCTTCCTTGCAAGGCGGATGACAACAAGCTAGGAGGCAACATGGTAGAGTGGAATGAGTAATAGTGCAATGGAGAGACTTGAGACCATTGTGTTGGAAGTCACCTTTAAAGGAAACTCAGTATCAGCCCAATACTGACCATCCAGAGGTGTTTCAAACTTCTGGGCCCCAAATGCTTTAGAAGTGGAGGCAGAACCCTGCAGGGGTTAGACCTCTCCATCTGTTGCTTTCTTTCCTTGGACCACAGTGTTCATCTCCATCAATACGGAATGCGCCGGGTGCAGAGAGCTTTATTTAGGTGCTCAGTAAAACAATTTTTAGACAGATAAGATTACCTCGTTGCTCCTAGTATATGGGTTTCATACCTTGCCTGGCACATTTATCACTCTTCTCTCCTCTCGGAGCAGGGGGAAGGGAACAGTAGGAGGGAAAAGAGAGTGGAAGGCAGGAGAGGGGGAATCATACAGGGGAGGAGGTTGTGTGGGGCGCGTCTTCCCAGCTTGAGTGATTGATTTTTCTCCTGGGAAACATTGAAACTTCCAAGCCAGAATTAATGGGACAAAAACACTTTCCAGGTGCTCAGAAGTGCAAAAGTCCAATAAATCAAAGGGGGAGCCTGAAGGAGGAAGCTCGCAGCCGAGGGAGAGAAAAACAGGCAGAAGAGCAGACTTCTCTGATGTATCAGAGAGTTTCCAAGCTCCCGTGGTGCAGAGAGGAGATGTTTTGGGCTTCACAAGGGGTTTCTTAGGCTGCTTCAGCTTGAAGGTGGAAGAACATGATGGAGTTCCTTGTCTAGGTCTGAAGTGCTATGGATAAAATGTAATGTATTTGGAGAGGGCCAGGAAGGACCAAGAGTTAAAACTAGTAAAGGCAGATCACAGGTTCATGAGTTCTCTCTCCATTTTCACCATGGGACCCCGGAGCTGTAGGCCACCTTTCTACTGATCCCCCAATATCTCCCAAAATTACATTTACTCAGCTTTTCTTGAGGGGGCACAGAGCCAACCTTAGGGCAGATGGCCCCAGCATGAGATCTGGCTTTGTCTTCCAAATCGTCCTCCTGATGGTGAGGAGGGTGAGGACTTGCATTAGGCTGAGGCTTTCTGCCCCTGTGCAGGGGAACCATGGTTTCCATCCCAACCCACAAATGAACCCCTATCAGGGCAAACGTGGCTTCATCTCACATGGGGATGCAACACCTTTGCAATCAGCATGGATCATCCTTAACTGTAAGCTCATGGATGTTCTTGTCTCATGATATCCAGTATTATGCATAGGTTTGAAAGCATTGCTGATGTGCTGAAGGGATGGTTTATTGTCAGTTTGTTACTGGTTTCCTCTACTGCAGCCTTTTGGGCAGCTCATTTGCAGTTACTGATCACCAAAGAGACTCCTGGTCCAGGGCAATGCTGGCCTTTTCCATCTGTAGCATTCACTTCACGAGAGCCCCTTCAGTGCCCGTCATCCCAGCAATGCTGACCTTGCTCTGATATCTCCATCCATGATTTTTTAACATATTTTTTTTAACCAGAGGGCATGTTTTGCAAGTACAACTGGGGTTTTCATTACAAGAACTTGAAATGTCATGTGGAAAATGGGTCATATGAACACTTGGGAAATGGAAGGAGCTAAACTGTGTTTTTGTGTGAGCATTTCCCCATCTTTTTCATACATCACCTCCACCATTTATTATTATTTATTATAGAATCATAAATGGTTTAGATTGGAAGGAACCTTAAACCTGATCCAGTTTCAACTCCTTTCCGTGGGCAAAGACATCTTCCCTGTTGGCTCAAGCCCCTGAGTCCAACCTGGCTTTGAACACTGCAAGGACGGGGCAGCCACAGCTTCTCTGGGCAACCTGTTCCATTCTTCCAACACCATTTTAATTTATTATTAATACTTAATTATTTATTACTATTTCTATTGTATAACTATATAGGAAATCTGAGGCAGCTCTGGCCTGGGCTGTGGTAGGTGCTGTGCAAACATACAGGAGAAATCTGGTCTTGACTTTCCTTTCTACTTATCTCAAGCTGTCCTGGGCTTGGCCTCAGTGAGTGTATTATCAATTAGTCAACGTGCTGACAGCTGTAGTGCACAATGAGTCAGTTCTTTACTTGAGATGAGCCATTGGTCAATTAAACTAATAGTGAAAATCTCTGGGCATAAGAAAGGAAACATTTATGAGCTCATGTTAAGTGTTCTAGGGCTAAAGGGAAATAAAAGCCCTCTACTATTATAACAGGGGAAAATGAGAACCCAGGCTCATTAATAAACAAAGAGCAGGATGTAATTAATAAATGCCTCTAAACCCACCAGAATATGGAATTCCTTTCTAAATACGTCATTAGCAAGAAAAATAAAGAGAAAAATTAAGCTGATAAGGACAGGTTTGGAAATTTTGGAAGTCTACAAATCATTGGATCTGTCTGACATTTATCCTGCTTGTTAAAGGGATTTAACTGAAGTGTTAAGGAATCTCTATGGAGCGTGAAATGGACACTTTGGAGGTGGAAATGTGGCCACAGGGTATAAAAGTGAAGGATTGTAGTTTGGTTTTGTATATGGCAGAAGCTGTCCTCTGTGCTATTCATGATGTTAACACAGCAGAGGGAGATGGTGCCTGGCCAGAGGGGAGCACAGCACTGGTTCTGGTCTGTGACATGATACCAGAGTGAGATATTTAATGTGCAAGGGATAAAGCAAAGATTTGTTGATCTTCTGGCCTTTGGGGACAAAAAAAACAGATACTAGTCAGAGTTGCAGTGGGTAATAATGTACCCAGAAAGGAAGTACATGATGGTTTAAAGCTACCTCTAACTACCAATAGGTCAGTCACTTCACAACTTTTTCATGCCTTGAACCTCATGTTCACACTCACTTATGGTGCCCCTTTGCTGCATGGGCCCCAAAATCTCTTCCTTTTATCTTCCTGAGATGCAACCCAGAAAGAGCATGGAAGGGCCCCACAAGCCTTGATGGTCAAAGAACTTGAGTAGTGCCATGTCCTGAACTTCATTTGTTCATGTGTTCATGTGAATCCAGGCTCTGGGATGCATCTGAGGAAACTGGAATGGGCAGCAAATGCCAAATCTGGCACTGGGAAAGGCCTGATGCCGACTGAGGGATGAGAGGCTTTGAAAGCAGGGAGAAGCAGCTCATGTTGGATACACGCACATGGGGGAATCCAAGGAGAGCTGCTTGGGGAGGAAGAGACATGATCAAAGAGATCCTCACTGAGGATGAATATCAGCAGGGATGGGATGGCGTTTGTCAAGATCAGAGGAAAAGAAGTTCCCACACAAGGGTCTGGTGGTGCAGATGGGTTGGGAAGGGCAAGCTGCAGAGGCAGCATGTGTAAGGCAATGAGCCAGAACCAAACATCAATGCAGGGGATGATCTGAGTCTCCACTAGTTAGCATATTGAAATCAAACAGTTTTTTTCCCCTTCAAAAGGGATCATGAATTATCAATCAGTGGCGTGGAAGCCTGCAAGTAAGATTGTATGATAGTAGAAATCAACATCTGGCCTGCAAATCTGTGCATTTGCTGAAGGTCAATGCTCTGCTTTAGTCCTCCCTGCATTATTCCCTCGTTTTCTTTTCACTCGGAGAAGGATCAGTCCCACAACTGTCTAGTCCAGCTTTTTCCCAGTACACAACGCAACTGACACTATTTTGGCAATCTATCTGGGATCTTTGTTTTTTAGCAGTCATGTTCTCTTTCTTTTCTGGGCTTTCATATGTGTTTCAAACCTTCGCTGCAAAACGCAAGAAGTAAATAAGGAGACAATTTAGACGGGTGATACACAGACCTAACAGAAGATGGAGAAGAGGAACAGTAACAAATAAACCTAAATAAAGAGTCAAACTCTTAATAAATTATGTCCGACCACCAGACAACTGTAGCAAAGCAGCCAAATGAGCTGCCAGAGCCTGATGCTGATAGTCTAGATAAAGTATTAAAACAAAGCTGGACAAAAGAGAGGCTCTCAGCAATGGTACAACAGTTTGCTTTCTAGCCGAGGCAAGAATAACATGTAATCATTTAATACAATTCCTTCAAATAAACTTCATTTTGAGATAATGGCTTCCAGATGGATGAAGGTTTAGAAACAGCTTTGCCACATGAGAAGTTCCCACTGGGTAACGGGGAGGGTAAGAGAGTGATTTGGTCACTGGGTCTATACCAGTAAATGAAATGTGCCCTATGCTGATGTCTAGCCCCAAGGCCAAGCATAAAGGAAGGGCCTGTGTCCGTGCTGCTGTTCCTTCTTGCCATCCAAACCCAGGTGACTGCTTCCAAACTGCTTGTTTGGAGTCTCTGGCTTGTGCTACCTCCTGAGCAGTGCCTGGGGGTGTCAGTGAGGCAGCCTGGTGGTCCAGACCTGAATGATGCCAAGCATCCTAATAATTAAACCATTTGGAGAAGGGAGCTCTCTCATGCCCGAGAATAATCCCAGGTGCTGTTTAATTTACCCATATGGACACAACCCTTTCTGCATCAGCCAATACCCTCCTTGAAACTATTTTGGAAGCTCATCTAAAGTTTCAGGGCTGGATTTTCATGGCCAGCTTCGAAAACATGGAAGCCCACATGAAAGATGAAGTCATGAATGGTCATACTCAAAGCCAAAGCAAGAACCTGTTCAAGATGTCCATACTAACAGCCCAGCACCTTTTTGGATGCACTACTAGCCTCGAGCTCCTTGGAGCCAAAGCTGCTAGGCAGGCTGTCAGTGTTACACATGTATTTGATTGCTTTGTTGGGCTGGGGCCCTGCGGAATCAGGATGAGGAATGCAAAGGGAACAATGGCACTTCGCGCTCGGCGTGGAGGATTTGGAGTGTTATTAATTATTCTTCATTCCACGGGTTAGCATGAAGAGACAGAGAGCTGAAACGCATCCAGGCAGAAATCAGCCACAGTTATTAGTGTCTCAAACCTTTGTCTTGTGGGCTTCAGCCTGGTTAAAACAACAGAAAGAAAGCAAAGGCAAAAGCTAGACGTGTTTCAGATGAAGGCCCCCACGGTATGTGGGATTTCAGATAAATGACCTGGGTTGGCTCCAGCACTAATTATTTCCCTTTAAATCCTCAGATATTATTTTTCCCTTGTTTACAAGGCATTGTTAGTTTGTTTCTCTTGCCTCAGTTTTAACCATACCTCCTGCCATGACAATACCACCATCGATCACACAGCTGAAGCCTAAAAGATCCATGGAGACAGTTGGATTTCATCAAGGACCTAATGGAAAGCTGGTGTGTTTCTAGCTCACCCTGCCTGGTTTTTCACCTGGTGGGGTGGGAAGGGAGTCCTCAGCTTCCAGGATCCCAGGATCTTGGGCAAATTGACTGATGTGAAGCTGGGATCAGAGGAATGCCAGCTCCTAAGCTCCTCTCCTCTCAAGAAATCCCTGCAATCCATGGGTGTCTACAAGGCCTCCATATTGCTAGGTCCTCTGCAGCTCATTTACCAGCCTGCTCTCAGCAGATGTAAAAGGTTGTTCTTGAAATGAAGGGTTATTGGTGGATTACACGCCTAACTGGTGTGATGAGACATTGACACTCGATGTGACTCCTGATTCTGAGCCATGCATGCTCATCAGAAGATGATATTGCTGCAGAGATTTGCATGTAATGCCCCATCCCTGGCAGTGTTCAAGGTCAGGTTGGACACAAGGGCTTGGAGCAAGCTGCTCCAGTGGAAGGGGTCCCTGCCCGTGGCAGGGGTTGGAACCTGATGATCCTAAGGCCCCTTCCAACACAAACCTTTCTGTGATTCTCTGCTTGTCCCCAGGCTCCTCCAGCCCTGCTGTTGTACTGGAAGCCCCAGCATAGTCAGGGACCACGTGTGCTTGTTGCATGTGAGGGTCAGCAAATGCAAACCACAGATCTTCTCCCCTCATCTATACAGGAAAGAGAGGCCACAGAAAGCTGCTACAGAGTTCCTGCTTTACAGGAATGCTGTCAGCACACGTCCATTCATGCCAGCAGAGGACCTGGACACAGCAGCCAGGAGTGCTTTCAACAAACCAAGGTGATGCCCGGATCCACACTGACTATCTGTTTCCTGCAGGACAGGGCATCAGTCCCAGGCACTGGAGAACAGCACCATATCAAGCCCTTTGGTTCTGGTTATCAGCTGGTTACAAGGGCTGGTGGCAGGAGGGAAAGCTGTGATGTGAACTCTGCGCTGCTCTTTGTTTCTGGGTCACAGATGAGGCCATACAGAGCTGATTTTCGGAGTCTGACTTAGAAGTGGCTGAAATCTGATGATGGGAGAGCCAGAGATCACAGCAGTCACTGCTTCTGCTCTGAAAGAACTGGGGTAAGGGGGAGCAGCAGAGGAGACAAACCAGTCTGTTTTGCTCTTGATCCTTCTTCCCACTGTAATATCAGCCTTTTGCTCTGAATAGTGAGTGCTAGAAAAGCTCTCAGTGTGCTCTTCCTTTCCAAACCCTCGCCCTGCATCATTGCATGCTGCCCACCATGGAGCAAAGCTGAAGTAAAGCCTTCCACATGTCCCCACACCAACTGGTGTGGCCACACTCAGCTCTTGCATTGGTAGCCCACGGGGGCAAACATACTGGGCCATCAGCCAGACTGCATCCTGGCTAACAAAACCCCTTTGGGACTGGCAGCATCCAATATTTGGTTCCTGCCATGTGATTCTGACAAGCTTAAAAAATCACAGCAGTGACCATACACATCGCTCCATTTTGCCTGGTCACCAGCTGCATTGCTCCATGGTGAGGAGCTGTGGGACCTACTGCCTGGGGATGTGCACATACAGGGACACTCTTCCCTACCCATCACTCTCCTGACAAACAGGCCAGACCCCTCCTCTACTACTTGTTTCTCCCTTGGATGGGATTCTTTCCAGCCTTGAGGGCTTGGAAGTTGACAGTGCTGAAACCGTTGAGTAAAAAGCAAGTTAGGAAAGCATCTTTTTAAGTGCTTTGTTGACCCATTTGCCCTGTTCCTGTCAAGCCTGAGGGAGCTGATATGTAACTGAAACCAGTTGCAATTGGTTTTAAGTTCCTCAAGGGCTGCTCTAGGCAGGCATCTTCAGGAAAGCCCATCTGACTTGACTTCCAAATGAGAGTAATTAAACCAAATGAAGTCTTTGCAGGGAAGAGATGGAGGATGCACTCAGCTCAGGGTAACAGTCCCAGGGCAATGTGGGGATGAGACTATTTGTCACCCAAACCTTCTCCATCCTTTCCATCTGCCACGAGGCAGCAGCATGTGTCTGGGATGTCCCTTGTCACCATGACATGATTTCAGTGGATGCTCCAGTTTGACTCCTACCTGTGCCTGCCTGGTCTCCATCCATCCCCTGGATGTGACAGAACAGGTTTCAACACTCTGCTTGCAGGGGAAGTCAGAAGAGCAGGAGGTTGGTTGCATTGGCTTCAAAGCCTCTGGCTTTGCTGGAGGACTCTTAGAAGTGGTTCTGCAGGATGGAAAGTGAATGCAGGTTGGAGGCAAAGCATTCTTTCTCCTTCAGCTCTCTATTTTTAACCAGTCTCTGAAGCCCTCTCTCGAGTACTTGGATTGCTGTTTTCTTGGGTTTGCTTTGTGGTACTTTTACTGCTGCTATTTTAGGGGGGGGAATGTGATAAAAAGTGGAAGGAAGGAAAGGTTTCTTTTTCTGTTCTTTTTTTTTTTTTTTTCTCCTTCAAGCCAGAAATGAGAAAATGGAAACTAGAAAAAGAACAGGAAAATGCCCCCATTCTTTCAAAATAGCTCCAGAATAGCACATTCCCACTTTTAATGGCAGGTTCTGTGCCTCAGTGAGAAGCAAAAGGTGAAGTGTCTGTCTCCTGTAGGAATCCAGGGGCATTGCTCCTTTCCACACTGCCTTGGGCACTGACCTAGAGACACAGGGAGACTTCCCTTTGACTTTGGCAGCTCTGAAAGATCTGTTGTTGCTTAACAGCCATCCTTTATGCTGACACACACAGTCTGTGTGCATCTGTCAACAGGGGAGAGAGACGTTATTGAAATGGGTAATAATGGAGATGAAAACAATCTGTGCTGGTCTCTGGGTAATAACCAGCTGATATTAAGCCTGGCTGATAACAGTTAATAATGAATGGGCATTAATTAAAGCTAAATTACAAGGGAAGGTGCAGGCCTGGCTCTCAATCCAATTAGAGCCCTGTAATTCATAACGGAGAGAATCTGTCCAGCCTGTGAATAAATGATCAAAGTCAACAGCAGGGCTGTGGAATAGTTTAGATGATGCCTTGACAGGGAAGAGGCCAGAGGAGGATTAACAGATAACTGTGGCCTAAAAGTACATTGGGTTTGCCATGCAGGGAGATACATGGTAGTGCATGTGTGAGAGCCCAGATTCAGCTTTGGTGTGGCTCCAGAAGGTTTTGGGATCAGTTCAAAGAAAGGGTATGGACCTGATGGGAAGAAGATATTCATTGTAAGCCCCTCATAGTGACAGTAGGAAGGGAAGAGCCCTAGGGAAGCTGGTCAGGATGGTAGGCACCAAGGCAGGATAGACAACTGTTGGTGACATGCCATTAAAAGACAACGAAGAGCAAGCAAGGTGCTGATGGCTGTGGTCAAACACCTCCACTGCATCTCAGAAATAAAGTCATGCCCACACTGACATTAACCTTGCATTTAAACAGGGCTGTCCTTGGAGGTGATTTCCACCTATACTTGTCCTTCAGCTCCTAAGCCATGAGCAGCTCCAGTCCAGCACAGAGCCAGGAGGAGCAGCCAAGCCAGCAAGTTTTGAGAGCCTTGGAACTGGATGCCATAGAAGGAAGGTAGTAATAGGACAAAGAGCGATGGGTTCAAACTGAAACGGGAATTTCAGGGATTCTATGATTCTAATGATGATTGTAAATACATATCTTTCCCAGGGCTGAAGGGCAGCACCGCAGCCACTCGCTCTCCCTGGTCATGCTTGGGGCCATGCTGGCTCCCAGCACATCTCACAGCGCACCAACCCCAGGGAGTTGTGCAGCTCAGTGACGTGAAGGATGCTGTGTTGTGAAGCAGAGGGAGATGACAGCTTCTTGCTTCACTGCCAGGAGCAAAGCTGCAGCTGGTACAAGTTCAGACCTGACTGTGATGTGCTCTATGTGCAAGGAGGGAGAGTCAGGGGAGACATTGATGGCCTCACAGTTGACAAGACCATTGACAAGGGAGCAATGGCTCACTGGGAACTGAGGATTTGAGCCAAGAAGAAGCTGCAGGTGGAGCACAAAGTGCCACCAGCTCTGACAGCAGCAGCAGCAACAACAACTGAGGGTCATTGACCACGCAATGCTGGATGTATCTGACTGAGCCAATAGCCTCAGGGTGTTTGCAGACTTGGGGACAAAAGACTCAGCTTTCAACTTTGTGGTTTAAAGAAGCTTTCTAACAAGACATTTGCCAAAAGCCCCCAAACCACCAATTCTGGGGAAGAATACACAATTTTGAAAGCTTGGGGTGTTAAAGCACATTCAGATGCGTCCCACAAATGCTACATAGCATCAATGATACTCTGAAAACACCCTTCTGGTCCAAAGCAACTCCATGTTTTCTCCCTTTTCCTCCTATGTCTTGTCTGCAGAGCAGCTGATCCAGATGAAAAGGAATGTTCTCACTCAGGAATAAATGTAAGGGTATTTTTCGGTTTAATGTAATGAAAAGAATGCATTTTGGCTCAATACAGCATCGCGCTACATGCATCCGCAGAGGCAATTCCGAAGGATGCTCTAGTTTAGACTTGCACCCTGTGTAATTACCCACCAGGTGTAGGCTGATCCTTGTGGCACCCATGTGCAGTGTAAGCAGGAGGTTGGCTTGCTGGGACCAGATGAGTGCCAGCTTGCACCAACCCTGGTTGTGGGAGCCAGGGTAAAGCAGCTGGCAAAAGAGAAGCCATCTCCTTTACAGAGCGTGGTCACAGCAGCCATTCCCTGACTGGGAGCAGTGTTCCCTAGGCAGTGCCTGCGTGTGCCTGCCTGTAGTTGTGTACAAAGGACACTCAGCACGTAGGGCAAGGCTGGGTTTGCTGCAGCACAACCACACTGCCTTCAAGAAGCAGAGAGAGGGAACCTGACTCCCTGGTGCAGTCATGAGGAATGAGCCAAGCCCAGAAATATCTTTATTATCCTTTTCCAAACAAATCCCTGTTTGCAGAGGCTTGATCTTCCCGTGTTTCCAGGTGCCAGAGCTGGGTGTGCTGACAGAAAGAGCAGCTCAGGGGGGAATGCTCAGTTGAGGCTGAGTTGTTCTGGAAAGAAACCAAAAGCTTTTACTCCTCAGTAGCCCCCCTAAAATGCTCCCCGTGGACTGGCACCTTCAGCACCCAGGCCTGGTGTGAATGTGGATGTGATGCTGAAGGCACTGCTTAAAGAGCATGGCTGTGATTTCCTTCTAACTGAAGTATCAGGATTGAAAGACTTCAGCGTGATTATGGGCTCCTGTTGTGTAGGAAATTGCCTTCTGTCCATTTGAGTGTACCTGAAATGATTTCTTTCCCTTCCTGACCTCCAGAGAGTATTCTGGAAAAACAATTCTTAAGATGCTATTACAGCAGGGGTAAAAATAGCTGAACAGATGAGCTGGTCTCTCTGACAGCGCAAACACTTCCACGTGCCTATAGAGCAGAGAAAATGAAGCCTGTAGCAGGAAACAGAGGGAACCTGTATACAAAAGAAGGAAATTTGGGAAGAATGACTAATCTAAGAGAGGAAACTAGGTGCTGTGGCCTGCTGTGAGCAAGGCAAGTGTCTCAGAGTATCAAGCTAATGTGCTTGTTGTGCAGTGCATGCTGATGGGTTCTAGTGGAGCAGGGCTGCTGGGCTCTCAGGGACAGAAGCTCTGAGGGTTCCATCTGAGGAATGGTGTGGGATGAAGCTTGAACATGCTCCTAACATGCCAACCTGGGAACTGCTTATCCCTGAGTGTCAGCGCAGTGATTTATGAGATCAGTTTAAAGCTTCCAGTGCTGGAAGCTGTTGCTTTTGGGAGGAGTGATGACTGAAACGGAGCTTGCTGGCTCCTGTAACTTCCTGTGGGTGCCTGTTGTGCGATGTGATTCTCTCATCGGAAGAAATGCTTCTTGGGGACAACAAAGAGCCCACAAATAGGACCCTGATCCATTTTATCCTTTCCATCCATCTCCTGTGTTGTCCCAGCAGAGCTGCCCTCCTTTCCCAGGGCTCCCACCCTCAGGAATTCCTGGGGAAGGGAGATGTGGGGCTTCAGCTTTGGCTTTAACTGTTCACTACCAAGATTACGCTGGGGGATGGTTTGACCTGTTAGTGAATGAGGGCTCATACTTTAGAGGTGACTTGGCTGCAGCACTCACAGGGCTGTGGGGAAGTGAAAGAACAGATAAGAACATAAGGAGAAGGTGAAAAACAGCAGGAGAGACTTGTGAAAGCCATTGCTCCCCCCTCAAGCAAAAGACTGAGCATCATTGCTGGAGGCACGGATGGGAGAGACTGAAAAAGGAGGCACAAAGCTTCCTGTCATTTGCAGGTTTGTCCTGCCAAGAGGTGAGCTCATCAGGTGGAATAAATTCATCAAGACCCACCCCTCCACAGCCTGTGCCTGACCTCCTAGAACCACAGCCTGGTTTGGATTGGAAGGGACCTTAGAGCTCATCCAGTTCCAACCCCCTGCCATGGCCCCCTCCACTAAAGCAGGCTGCTCCAAGCCCCATGGCAGATTCAAAGACCTTGACCA
>JBCJKH010048366.1:0-22305 GCA_039877255.1 Loriculus beryllinus
TGCTGCAGCTTCTGGCTTTCAGCTCCATAGGCATATGGCAATATGTTGTTAATATAGAAGTCATTAGCTACATGTTGCTAAATTTTATATGGGGGTACCTTGCTTTTTAATTAAGTCCAAAAAATGCTTTTGGCTTGAAAAGCTTCCAAGTGAGCATAATTTATATTTAATTGTCTATTAGCAAAGGGGTTCAAGTGTTTTTATGCTTTGAAATGTGAAAATATCAGAGCTCAAATAGAGTATTACAGAAGAAAAAGGAGCTTAAATTAATTTCAAAACTAGATTAACATCGGTCTCCTCCTCTCCACTCTATGTTCTGATTATGCAATGTAACGGGAGCACAGTCCTTGTTACTGTTTTCAACCTGTGTGGGGATGTCCTCATCACACACTGGCACAGTTCAAACCCTCCTGCACATAATTTCTGTGGTCCCTACTGCAGATGTGAGCAGGTCCCCACTGCAGCAGTGAGGAGGTTTGGACCCAGCATAGAGGAGTCTGAGCAACAGAAATGGAGCTTGCTGAAGGCCAGCAATTGCATTGTCAGAGCAGATACTAGGCTGGTTCGTCTTGAGTTTGGTCCACACATAGGTTGGTAGATCCCAGCTGCAGTCAGTTAGAAGCATTAAATTTCCTCATAAATCAAGGACATCAAAGCATTATTCAAACATTAGTAAGTTAAGCATTGCACTATATGCCATGCTTACCTGTGATGGAAGTAAATTTCAATTGATGTATTTTACAAATGGGCAGATTTGAGTTTCATGAAACTACTTTGCAAATTCACAGTCAGGCACCATTGGAGCTGAGAACTGAGAAGGGACCCTGGGATCTGTAATACTGTGCTGAAAGTACTGCCAGCCAGAGTCCAACAGTACCAGTATGAGAGGTGTTCTTTCAGTCTCTGAGTCAGCCTCTGAATAACTCCTTCAGTTTTCTCTACCTGCATCTGTGAAAGGAAAGTTCCTGTTCTCTCTATCAGATAAAAGGAACAGTGTCAGGAGAATGGAATTACCGTATTTTATTCCTCAGCTTTCTCTGGTAAGCTAGTACTTGGTAAAAAATGTGTTAAAAATAAGACACCATGAACAAGAAAAGTCGAACGCTTTGCACAAGTCCAGGTAGATGACGTCAACTGCTCTACCCCTGTCCATCAGTTCTGTAGCCCCATCATAGAAGGCCACCAAATTGGTCAGGCAGGATTTCCCCTTAATGAAGCCATGCTGGCTGTCACCAAGCACCTCGTTGTTTTTCATGTGCCTTAGCACGCCTTTCAGGAGAATCTGCTCCAAGATTTTGCCAGGCACAGAGGTGAGACTGACTGCTCTGTAATTTCCCGGGTCATCCATTTTCCTCTTCTTGAAAATGGGGGTTATATTTCCCTTTTTCCAGTCATTGGGAACTTCACCTGACTACCATGATTTTTCAAATATGATGGCCAGTGGCTTAGCAACTTTATTTGCCAGCTCCTTCTGGACCCATGGATGGATTTCATCAGGTCCCATGGACTTGTGCATGTTCAGGTTCTTAAGACGGTCTCAAACGAGATCCTCTCCTAGGGTCTTCATTCTCACAGTCCCTGCTTGGGTGGTGCGGTCACAGCATTTGCCAGCGAAGACTGAGGCAAAGAGGTCATTCAGAACCTCAGCCTTCTCCAAATCCAGAGTAGCCAGATCTCCTGACAGCTTCCAGAGAGGGCCCACATTGTCCCTAGTCTGTCTTTTATTTGCAGCATACCTATTGAATCCCTTCCTGTTATCATTAACATCCCTACCCAAGTTTAATTCTAATTGGGCCTTAGCTTTCCTAACCTGGTCCCTAGCTTTCCAGACAGCATCCCCGTACTCTTTCCAGGCTGCCTGTCCTTGCTTCCACCTTTTATAATCCTCTTTTTTCCCCTTCAGAGTTTCCTCAGCATC
This sequence comes from Loriculus beryllinus, assembly GCA_039877255.1. NCBI lineage: Eukaryota > Metazoa > Chordata > Aves > Psittaciformes > Psittacidae > Loriculus > Loriculus beryllinus. The sequence goes on from JBCJKH010048366.1 coordinate 1,919, forward strand.
TTCTTATCTATCCAAGGAGATCTCCTGGCCCTCCTGCTGCACTTCTAGTTGGGATGCAACACTCCTGAGCTTGTTAGCAGGTGATCATCGAATATCAACCAAGAGTCTTGGGCCTCCCTGCCCAGTAGGGCTATATCCCATAAAACATTATTAATCAGGTTCCTGAAGAGGCCAAAGTCTGCTCTGTTGAAGTCCAGGGCAGTGAGCTTGCTGCACTCTCTTCTCACTATCCTGAGGATCTCAAACTCAACCATCTCACAATTGCTGCAACCAAGGCTTCCCTGGAGCGTCACATTTCTCATTGTGAAAAATTTTCCTGTTGTGTCCAGTCAGAATCTCCCCAAGGGTAACTCATATCAATTACCCCTAATCTTTTCCATGTGACTCCTTGTAAAAAGGGAATCTCCATATTCTATGTAGTCATCCTTTACATACTGGAACATGATGATAAGGTCTCCCCTAAGAGTTCTTTTCTCAAGGCTGAAAAAACCCAGCTCTCTCAGCCTTTCCTCATATGGCTTCCTAGTCTTTGATCACTTTTGTGGCCCTTCTCTGGACCTTCTCCAGCCTGTCCACATAATTTTTGCAGATATAGTAGGGACTGAAACTGAACACAGTACTCCAGATTGCCTGACAAGCGCTGACAAGAGTGGGATAATGACACCTTTATCTCTTCTGTCGATGCTCTTCTTGGTGTAGCCCAGCATCCTCTTCTCTTTCTTTGCTGCAGCTGCACGCTGTTCACTTGTATTGAGCTTATTGTCTACCAGGACCTCCAGGTCCCTTTCGACAGAGCTGCTCCCCAGCTGGATATATCTCATTCTGCACTGCACTCTTGGATTGTTGTCCTTGTTGAATTTCATAAGGTTCTTCTTAGCCCACTCTTTCAGCATTTCCATGTCTTCCTGCAAGGTGGCTCTGCCTTCCAAAATGTCCACCTCTCCACTCAGTTTGATATCATTGGCAAACTTCATCTGGGTACACTTGATCCCATTTCTAGATCACTTATGAAGACAATAAACACTGGTAGGCCCAGCATCAATCCCTGAGGATCCCATTAGTGACAGGTTGCCAGTTTGAAAGGAGTTATTCACCATCACCCTCTGGATGCAGCCATTCAGCCACTTTGAAGCCAGCACACAGACCGCTTGTCTAGATTATAACACACCATTTTCTCCAGGAGGAGGCTGTGGGAAACCTTGGAGAAATCCAGGTAGACAATGTCTATGACTTGCCCTTTATCAACTGAGCAGCTTATTTTGTCATAAAATGTGATCAGATGACCATGGAAAAGCCAAAAGAGATGATGGACAGCGTGAAGGAAGCACATGAAGCACACTTAGCGACAGAAGTAAGTCTTATGATTATGAGGGCTTTTTTGAAGTAGAAGAGAGAACAGAAATTATTCTCTAGTCCTACTTTGATCCCATGGAACTGTAGAAAATCGGTAAATAAGAGGCTTGTGGAAATCCACCATATTCCAATTAGGTCTGTGTCACACTAGTCCATATTTGAGAGTAATATTTTTGCCATTTTTTAAAGAAAATAAACCACAGCACTGTTTTAAGATAGAATCGTAGAACTGACTGCTTTAAGGTCCTGATTCATTAAATATAGATTTTTTTTACTTACTGTAAATTCAGCACCGGTAAATGTCTCCACATGTTCTTAGGCCACAACGACACTCTTTAGTTAGGAGTTACGAGGAGGGCTATAATGTAAGAAAAATCAATAGTGTTATTTTAAAATGTTCAGCCATGAAAGAACAATCAACGGTTGAAAAGACTAGAAACAATCAATTTCAATAAGCAGTTAATATTAGGTAACAAGGCAGCACAGAGATAGATAAAGATTAAACTGATAGCAAAGAATATTTAAAGCATTAATTAGACACACTAGAGCTTAATGCCCCTCACAAGAGTTTTTAAAAGAAGGCTATATCTTAAAGTTTCACATTCCATTACAGAATCACATCAATCAAATAGCTCATGATAAATGTGACACTGAAAACTATTTTCTTTTAAAACACTTATAATTTGTTAACCTAAAGTATATACTACTGTCTGGATTCTGCAAGAGCATGTAATGACTTTTCTTTCCTCCTCTAAAGGTAATGTTGTACTCTCCTGAGGAAAGTTACTCACGTGCCTATGTAAGTAAGTGCCTAACTCTATGGCGAAGTAAATGACGTCTTCAAATCAGGATTCCAAGGCTGTGCTGTTGCAACATGGTATGAGATCTGCTAATGTAAAAGACCTGAGCGTCATAAAGGCAGATGACTCCATTTTCTTGTTCAGAAGCACTTGGAATCAGGTATCCATTTTGTTTTTAAGATATACATTTATACATTAATATGTATATGGCATGTCTGTTCCTTGTCATGGCAACTGATTTATTCCTTATTTCAAAATTAACAGGAGAGTGCCAGAATAGAAATATATCACAAGACTTAAACCCACAAAACAAACAAACAAAATAATAAAACCCACAGCAGAGCAAACTATCTCTGTTTGTGGAAGCCAATTAGCTTTTTCCAAGACAGCAGGAACATAGAAAGCATCTATAAGGTGCACATTGTAGAAATTGGAACTGGATTTAAAAAGAGGGAGAAGAGGTAACGGAGTACTCGAGGCTAACGTCTCCAAAGTTTAAAACGTTTCTTGGAATACAGTGGGACAGGTTGACACTAGACCTTCATTAAGGCTCTGATTTACCTTTGACAGTATCAGGCACCCAGTAATTCTACACAAAGATAAATCAAAGATGTACAAAATGTTCTCAATCCAGGGTAAATATAAAAGGGTATTTCTTTGTGCTAGCACAGCAGCAAACATACCACTGATTATTCTTCTCTGTTGTATTATCTAGTGCTCTTAGTGGAGATGCAGTTTGAAGGACACAGGACCCTTTGTCACAAGCAAAAATCCCAAGTCAGCATTTTGTCTGATTTTCTATTAGTTTGCCATGGAAACAGCATAAAACTTTCCTAAGACATGCCTTGAACTAGCAGACTAGGTGCATTAAGTGCTATATTTCACCATACCAAGACACTAAACAATTGTTCCCTAACCTACACCCACTAACCTCACTTGACAGAGTATTCATTTATCTTTTGGACATGCAGAGAAAGAAAAACCTGAGAAAAAAGCACTGCATATTAATTCCTTCTCAGAGAGAGGGCTGAAAACTGATTTATATGGAGGAGAAGTCTGTTAACATGAGCAATAGCATTTCTGTGGAAATGAAATAGGCAGTAAGAAAGCTTTCTTACAACACTACAGAAAGCCTGAGCTCAAATTTGCTTTTCTGTGTTCCTGAATAGTAGATTACTCTTAGATTATGCCCATTTGGATTAAAGCTTGTCAAAATTTGAATTTTCTTTTTGGCACCAAATCTCAAAATACCATGCATGATTGAATTCCTGAACCAGATGGAAAGGGAAATCCAAAACTTTCTAAAAAAAAAACCAAAACCAAAACCATACAATGTGAAGTATTACTTAATTTGTTTCAAAAAATGTTATTACGAAGGGTTTTCAGCATTTCTCAGACTTACATTCGGAGTATTAATTCAGACAGTGTACTGGAGATTTGTACTTGTGTTTGTGTCTATAAAAATAGACTTAAGTGATGAAACAGAGGAGAGCTTCCTAGGATAAATGAAATGCCAGCAAAAGAACAAGGAAAGACACATGATAACTGGTCAAATTCACAGTCTCTTGTCAGTTCATAGCACTAAATTCCTGCCACAACTGTCGGCAAGATCATTCTAGCATTGACTGTGGTAACTCCATGCAGTACCTATTTCTGAAGGACTTACAGTGATATCCTGGTCACATAAAGACACAGACATGCACACAGAAGTGCATACAGAGTGGTAGGGCAGTCCCTGACCTAGAGTTCAGTTCAGATGCTAGGCTGGGGTTTCACTCCTCACAGTAGTGCTGCAAACCCAAAAAAGTGCTGCAAGATGCTCTGCATATGGTCTTCAAGAGCTTAGATTTTCCTTCTGGTGCTGATTTTTGATCCTTTGCCCCTGTGCACAGTACTGCAGGTTTTCCCCTGATGACTGCTGCTGCCCAAGTCTAGTTTTTACCAAGACTGATGGCATCACTTGCAACCTTGAGTACCCTGAACAGATTGGATCTCAGTTTGGAGATTTCCTCTCTTATTCTGTGTTACAACCAGATTAGAAACCTTTTAAGAAGTTAAGCCAGGTGTTCTGTCAGCATGGTCAGGGAGAGAGATGGCCAAAGCAAAGCAGGGAAGTCTTACAAATGGCGAGTGTGGACATTGCAATAGAAACAGTTCAGAAGATGAAGCAACATTTCCGTATTTTATGTGGTTATAACAGCACAGTAACACTGTACACTGGGAGGACCAAATGTTTGTCTTCCGGTGCACTCATACTTCTGAGTCAGTCTGTAGTTTTTGTTCCTGCTTGAATTGCTTAAAGTGTTTGGAAGACACACAAGAGAAGACTTAGGTCTATACTGTTCTGAAACCTCTTATCTTCATGCCAGTCTAGAACAACATCAGCTCCTGCCTACCTGAGAAACTAGCAGCCAGGGGATAGTGGCACAGACCTGAAGACCCAGCCTTGCAGCCAGCCATGAATTAATTGCAACACAGTTTTGCACGGAGAGGTGATCACAGCTGCACTCCCCATTTCCTTAGTTCCCAATGAGACAGCATGGACCAACACACTCCAGATCACCACAGGCACCTGCAGGGGACACTGGAGTGTCACCATCCCTCCTGGAGCTCATTGCACTACTGCACAGCAAGCCAGGCATGCCTGGCCAGTCAAATACATACCGCAGGGAATAACTCTTCCTGTCAGCTTATTCCATATACAACTTGTGTTACCACACCTCATGCACAGGATAACAGCCAGAAAAAGAAAGTGCTGGTTTCAGACTTCTTGGATGGGACACATACTTCAGCAGAAATTTTGACAAAACTTTTAAACACTAATGGACCTAAAAGCCAGGCAGAGAGTGAGTGCCTCTGCCTGCTCAGCCAGGGACATCTCAGCCTCTTTAAACTGGAAAGCAAACACACTAGATATTCAGTTGCTGTGTTTACAAGAACGGGGGGAAAAAAACCCTAAACCCTGAAGAACCTGGGAAAGAAAAGAGCTCTTTGGTGGGAACTGGATTCCACAGGAGTTATTTTGAGTTTCCCCAGCCAGCTGGAGCCAAGAGGAGAGCTGATTTTTCACTGCCCTGCACCTTGTAGAATCATTTACACTCCTCCAGTGGATGTAAAAACGTTACAGACACTACCAGCACCATTTAACACCCACTTTGCAGAGGTGTTAATGTCTAAACAAAGTATAAGGTCATAGAGAGGAGGCCCAGAGACATTCAATTAAGAGTGATTGCTGAGGAAGTGCAGGCTCCTCTCCCTCAGCTTCCCACTGCCTCCCCAGAGAGAAGCCTTCATATGGAGGCACGCTGGTTACCACAACCCTGTTCAGAAGTTACCTTCCAGTGGGTGTCATGTGTGCTGCAGAGCCATGTCCCCACGATGTCCCCTTGAGATGATCTGCAGCACGCTGCCTGATGCCACCCTGGCCAGCCATGGGGCACCACCATGCTGCTGTGCTCCTCTGAACTGAGAGCATGAAATGGAGTCACAGCAGGTGTGACTGACCCAACACAGAGCCTGCCAGCTCAAAGGTTCACCTGAGCAAGAGGTGGCATTGGAGCAACGTAGAGAGTTCAGCCCGTGCCAAGCACTGGGCTGGCCAGGCTGTGACCGGGTGAAGTGCTGGTCTCATCAGCCGGAGACCAGAGCTCTGCTGCCTCACCTCAGTGAGCTCTGCCATTTTCTGCCTGCCTCCGCCATGCCAGGATGCTCTCCAAAGGAATGGCGAGGCCTCTTGGATGCGGAACGCTGAGGAGGGCTGCCTGTGATGGCTGAGCAGCGCAGCCATGAGGTGCCGGGTACAGCTCCCTCAGGTAGAGCCAGATACTGAGGGAGGAGCCGACTGCAAAAGTGGCGAGAAAGCCCAAGAGCGAGCAGGGGCCAGCGCGGCCAAGCTGCTGCCCTGCCTTGACTGGGACATGGACCCCACCTGGAGAACATGCAAACCACCCAGCTCACTGCAGGGCACCACAGCCTGGCCTTGCTGCCTCAGGGGCTCCCTTGTACCAGAGACCAAAGTCTGGCATTCACTGACAAACCCCTCATCCCGTGTCATTTCTTTGTTCTGAACCTCTCCGTGAAACCGGTGCATACACCAAGAACAGCATTGATAAATGGTATCAGTTAAAATTAAATCCATGGTGGTGCCTGATCTCTTTGTGAGAGTCAGCTGGGAACAGGATAGGGCGAGCACAACATTAACATTAACAAGAGACAACAGGAGAACTCTCATTGTACCTACAAACATATTTTTCTAAAACACAACATGGAAGAAAGGATTGAGACAGAAAGAGAGAAGGGGGAAAGGGAAAATGAAAATGTGCTACAGAGAATGCTACACCCACCCCCCACCCTGGTGCCAGAAATCTCAATTAAAAGGTGACAGGTGTGTAATTTTGTTTTAAAGGCAAAACCGCATCATAAAAGAGATGTTGGCAGGGTGAAGGAAATAAATCCCAAATGTGCTCGGCCTTGCTTTCGAGCAGTGCTTCTTTTTGGTTCTTTTTTTGTCTCTGTAAATTTTATATGGTTTCCTGCAGTTCCCTTGCCAGCTCTGTCAGCACCGGCCATAGATCTGAGGGATGCTGGCCCATCTCTCCTCTAATGGCTGCTCGACCTCTCTGCTTTGCTCAGGGCTGGTTACTTGTTCCCAAGCAAGACAGGCCCTTGTGTGCTTTAATTGCTCTGCAGCCACTCTGGCACCAGCTAAGGTCACTCTGAGTGACTGTGGCAGAGAACCAGCAGTAACTCCAGCCAGCGTTATTGTGATGGCTTTTAAAATGCAAAAGGAGCAGAGACCCAAGAAAGAGCACTGCAGGCACCTTTCCACTTTCAACTAAAGTTAGAGCAAACACAAGTGTAAAACTCAACCATTGCTTTTTATGGGCTTGTCTTCTTTTAATTTAAACCTCTTCTGGAATGGAACAATGGAACTTAGTGTTTCTGCAGTGGCAAAGAAAGCAAATACACATTTCAAAGTGGGAAAAATCCAAACTTACCTCAATTTTATGCTCCCTGCTGCATTTGGCAATCCTCCCTTTCCTTTCTTCCCTGGTTCAGGTGCCGTTGTCTCCAGCAGTGGTTAGGCATGGCATGGGGAGTGAGTGAGGTGGATGCTGAAAGTCATCCTGGAAATGTGCTAGGACACAGGACTTCATGAACTGTCCCACAGGAGAGTACAGACAACACTCTGACTCTTAATCTGACAGCTTCTCTTTTCCTCTTTCAGGTCTGGAGAAATCCCTGTAAAACCTTGTTCAGTTAATTTGTAGTCATCCCCACAGTATTTCCCTTTGGAACATGGAGCCTGGGGGGAAAGGCAGGAGTCTGCCTTGGAGGACAAGTCACTCTGAACATGCAGACCAGAGGCTGGGGGAAGAAGAGCATAAAGAGGTGGAGAAGCTTTACAGCTGTTACATGGGACCTGGCAACGGGGTTGCTGCTGAAGAGAGAGAAACTGTGCCTTGAGGAAAGCATAGGGGCAGGGAAGCACTTGGAAAGCACTTCTTGGGTCATTCGCAGCCTCATTCAGACTACCTCCTGAAGAAGACAACCAAAAGATTCTCAGTGGTTCACTTCTGCACACAGATCTGTACAAACATGGGTAGCACCATTTTGCTTATTAGAGGCAGCTTTTTCCATGAAGGGAGAGAAATTTGGTTTCAGCGCTATAGCAAGCACGTGTCTGTTTTGTACTGGGTTATTATCTACTTGCTTACCTGCTCTTGGAAACCTTTCTAAATTACAAAATGTCTTCTTAAAAATATCAGAGGGAGGATCTCAATCACAGAGTCCACGCTACAGAACTTCAACAAAAACCACATGTTTAAAAATTGAGCATGTGAAGATCAGTATCATTTGTAAGGCTGTACACTTCCTTTTCTTCCCCAACAGCCCCTGTCTTGTCCCATCCTCCTAGTGTGGATTTCCTCTGCAAGGACTGGGTCTGACATCCCAATGGGAGTCAAGCTTCCATCAGGAAACAGGAAGATTATGCTGACTTTCAAGCAATGGTTTTTTAGAGCTTTTTTGAGATTATGCTGACTTTCAAGCAATGGTTTTTTAGAGCTTTTTTGATGGGTCCCTTTCCTGTTTGTGGATGTTCTGTAAACAGAGGTCTCTGCAGGGAGGTCTTCAAAGTGAGCATCTTTCATCCCAAACTGTGAAAGGTACTTACAGAAAAATTTCTGTCTGCTCCTTAGAGAAATCTTATCCTAAGGATTTAGTTGAGGATGGCACTCATGGCATTAGATACAACCAGCCATAACTTGCAAATACTAACCTACGAAAGGAATTAATTCATTTCCTCCCACAAATGATGCGATTAAAAATGTGCCTAGGGAACATTACAAATACACATCTATGACTCAACTTTTCTTCCCAGAAATCTCTGGCTATTCCCTAGTGAGTAACCCAGCTCTAAACCGAAAGCATTAAGTGAAAAGGAACAGTCAAATATTTTAAACTATTGCTTTTTATTATAATTACACTGGAGCACAAATAAATAAGCACTAAATTATTGTAAAATATTGTCAATGCACTAAAGAAAGCAGAATTGATCTTCAAACAACATCTTATTACTTCAGAAGTATCAAAGTACATTTAATTACATCTTACCTAAAAAAATCAAGTACAAAAATGAAAAGAAAATTAATATGTATTTATACTGTGTATATAGAAACGGCTAATAATATATGATTACAGTTAGCCTCTAGCTACTCCTTACTCCTACACAATCTCAGGCACATACCTGACAATTTCTAATGAAATATGAAAAAAAGCAACATGACATTCAATTTCAAGATATTAGTAAATGTATTACATTGGAATGAACACAGAATGATTTAATTTTATTTAAAAACCCTGTCATTTAAAAACATAGTGCCATTGTCCACTTAAAAATAAACAACCCAAACCAAAAAACCCCATACCATTTTATACCATTTGCTTTAATTTGTCAAAAGGAGCAATAAAGTAGACATACATTGGCTAATATACGTAAACACATTTTTAGTGCAAGAATAACAAGACCTGTGACTTTACTGTGCTTTCTTGAAATCACAGTGCACTTTACACAAATTGCTACACTATAATGTTTAACTTCAGGAGTTTAAAGCAAAATAAGTGCATACCAAACAATTTCATATATACAGTCTTCGTTAGTGTGTGTATATATGTGATCTGTATGTATATACAGATTGCATATTTATACAGACTACAGCTTTAATGACCGTAACTAAGCACTGTCATTCACCCTGTGACACAGAAACTGCTGAGACAATAGGTGATGTAGAAAATGTTTAAGAGCGTTTTGATGGCATGCTCTCGGCAGTAGGATGCACCTTTTACTGGAGCAATGGGGTGGGCCAGCAGTCAGGGAACAGGAGGGTGGCATGGATCTGTCCCTGACCTTTGGAAACTACTCCACCTGAGCCTCACCTCCCTCATCTGTAAAATGATTCTCGCAAGCGTGAAGTTTAGTTCACATTTCTAAAGTGCTTTGAAGGTAAGTGCTGAGTTTTCTTTTATTATTTTCATGTACTGTTGCACTTTAAAACAAAAAGCCATTGTTTCCATGGGATACAATGGAGGTCTGGAAGCACACAGGCAGTTATTTAGGAAGGACTACATAAACAGTTTTGAGCAATAAAAGCAAAACAAGGAGTGGATTTATGGTGGGCAAAGTGTACAAGCAAGTTTGCTTAGGACAAGAATGCTTCAATTCCCTGATCATTATTCCTATTATGTATTGTTATGGGAAGGACACAATACGAACAAATATGTAATGGTTTACACTAACCTTTGCCTTCCCCCAAAGGGCCTGGCACCGCAGAACCCACGTGTATCCATGGGTCTGGACTGCAAAATCAATGCTTCGGTAGTAGGGTTTCTAAAGTAACTGCTCCAGGAAGAGACCAGTGCTGAGAAGGAGCATCAAGACCGACTGAACACTGGCTTTCCTTTCGTCACCAGAGACTTAGTGCAGTTGGGGGAAAGGGTTGAGCTAAGTACTTCACACATAGTTATGAAAAATTCTTCTCTTGCCACATAACAAGGAAGACAAAAGCATAAACACTTTCTGAATAATGAACCTGTTATCTCAAGAGATTTCTCACAACCAACAAGTCGTCTTCTTTCCAGTAGATTCTGGAACTTTGCGAGATCTCTGGAGTTTTTCTTCTGCCATTTTCTTTCTTTAAGGAAAAAAGAGAATAAGCAGAATATACAGTTGGTGTCTTTTGGATGTAACAATGTATTCAAAGATTCCTTCACAGCCTCTGGGTTTTTCATGTCTTCTGTCATTCTGGCTGTGAAGGGCCCTTTAAATCTGCATTTCAATTGCGTACCCATTCCAGCCACTGTATATTCATAACACACACCAATATTTAATGTATGTGGGTATATACGTATGCACACATCTATGAGTATATATAGAGAGATACATGCATATATATATGTGTGTACACATATGCATATATACATATACAATAATGCTAATATACATACACACATATAAACACACACTTTATCTTTTACAGAAATCTCAGTTTGGACATCAAAATATACATTAGTTAATTACTTATAAAATATTTAAAAAATTTATTTCAGAGGCTGAAAAGAAACTACTACTGATAATGAATTACTCAAACTCAAACTTTAGCAATATAGATTACAAAAACCTTCTAAAATTGGTTATTTTTGGTTTTTTTGATCAGCAATTACAGCTGTGGCAATGCTGTCAATATAATTTCAAAGAAAAGCCAATATAACAAGAAGTTTCAAATAACACACCTTTTCTTCTCGGCAAATATAGCACTAATATGATTGTTTTAAAGAGGGACTTTTGTGCTACTGAACGTCAGACACATAGATAAAAATTTAAATATACAAAATATATGCCATAGATTTGTTTTCTCCTACTCCTCATTCTCAACAGATCCTTTTGGAAGATACTTCACCACATGGATTTCACCCTCAGAATCAGTATAAGCCATCTCTTTCTCCCGTTAAAACCAGGAGGTCATAATTCTTTGGTCATGACATAATATTCTGTTAAAATGGGTGTAACATAATACAGGATTGCAAGCCAATTACAGAAGCAGCCAGGAAGAAAAAATGGCATAATTGGGAGAACGTGTTACATGGGCCTCTGCTTCAAAACCACATGAAATCAAGAGGGATTTCCCTACTAGTTTTCAAGGGGTCTGAATTCCAGCCTTTATAAATAACATAAGGAAATCTGACACAGCTTAAGGTAAGGATGTGTTGCTGGATTTGAAAATAATACATATGTAAACAGATATTGTTGCCTTTATTTTCTGGACCAAAGACAAATGTGCACAGGAACCGTGGCTGCAGTGCCACTGCCTTAACCTGCCAAGTGACTGGGTCTCTCCATCACGGACTGTACAATGCTTAGTCACAGTGAACCATGGTCTCTGCTAGTCAGCTGAATACAACAAAGGAAGAGTTTATGTTGCAGGCTTTTCTGCAGAAAATTTCATTTCTTGGCCAAATAATTTTAGTAACTGATTCATAAAAAGCCAGGGGCAATTTATTGGATTAACTTTATGGGAAAACTGATGCAGAATAATTAGTATTTTAAATGCAACTTGGGCATCCACATTAAGCACTCTCATTTGCATTGTTTGCAGTTTTGCTGTTTCCCACCAAAACTCTCTCCTTTGTCCAGCCCTCCCCACCTAAAGCTAAGGACACCTAACAAGTACAACTCTAGGTAACTTCTACAGCCCTAGCACCCAGCTCTTTTGTACATTGTCCTGTTCAACAAAATGCACAACCACATGCTTTTGTACAGACAGAGGCCAAATCTAGGCAGGTAAGAGAAATAAAATAGTGGCAGTGGGAGGGGGAAGGACATTAGAATACCACATAGAAAATAGGTAATAAAACAGTATAACAGTAACATTATATAGTAAAATTCTTCATAAATTTTTGAATTTATATATATATTTAAACAGTGTATCAGTTTGTGTGGTTTCAATATATTGGTGAAATATTTACATTTTGATATCATCTGGATCCAAAAAAATCCCGGATAAATATGTATGCCTTAATCCAGTTGGAAACTTAAATCTCTCTCTTGATTGACAGGTGAGCACTGTATCGGTGCTTTTCCTAGGAAGTTCACCACCTGCAGGTAAGTCTTAGGTTAGAGCCTTTGCCTTATTAAGAAAGCAGGCTACCTGTGCATGGTGCAACACAGTGGAGCGCACATCCTCCACACGCCTGTCAAATTGCAGTGTCCCAGAAAACAGTTTGTTGTTTGGAATAAGGAGGTGGGCTGTATTTCTTGGTCCCAGTATTCTTTTTCCAACTCGGCAGAATAGGCATGCTGTCCTGTTTGCAGAGTCCTTTTTCTGATTTTTGCCGAGCTTTAATTTCTTTGCAGAGGCAACGTTTTTTCTCAATCATGTCCAGCATTGTATGGTCCCCTTGCAACCACTGCATACACGTCACCTACAGTGGGGAGGGAAGGGATAAGGAAGAAAATAAGGGAGAATAAAAGAAGAAAGAAAGCATACAAATAACTATTTTGTCATAAACGGAATATGTTCCTTTTTTTTGCAAAGGTAACGTTACTTTTATTTAAAACACTAATTGTTTGATGAACAAAAATATCTTTATGCCAACAACAGAAACAGTCTTCATTTCTAACTTTTACTTCATGAAACAAATGGGTAATAAAAGGTCCCTTTTCCAACTTCTCCAAGGCACTGAAAGCTAACTAGCACTGGCTGGATGTTAAATGATGGAATAGATCTTAAAAAGGCACACGGATCTTAATAACATCCTTAAGTTGTGGAAATAAAAAGTTCTGTATGCTGAGACCCATGTTTTATATTGCTTTCCAAATCCAATATGTCACGTTAAAAGTATGGCGTTAACACTTCTGAGTATCAAGCTAAATATAACACTGTGTTTAATTTTTTTAAAATGATTTAATGAACTCCATGCAAATTATATTGATTAGCCTATGCTATCCTGTGGTGATATTTCATTAACTAGAAGTCACCAAGAGTTTAGAAACACCCTGTTTTCTTGCATCTAGAATACCTGAAAACATGATCCTGATCCAAAAAAGGAGGTTAGAATACATTTAGTTGTAAGTACATGTGAGTATTTACATGTAAGTACATGTCACAGCCCTGCTGAGGCCTAACAATGTGGCTTCATTTGAGTTCACTGGGGTGCTCACATGATTGAAAATGTGTGTGCCTTCAAAGGGTTTTGATTGGAACCAAAGTTGCTAATACTAAACTATTCTGAAAGGGCTCTTTGTGTTTGGACGCCACACTGTGTACCTGCAAATCAAAAAACTTCATTTCAACACTTACTTTGCAAATTTGAAGTGATGTCTTGAGTCTCCCAACATTTATTTTCCACATTAGTCATAAATTAAGGATTTATGTGTAAGTAAATGCATGCCATAAATTCGCAGGGGCTGTCCAAGTACATCACTGATCTTGTCACAAAAATGCACATGTAATACTTTGGCAGCATTTTGCAATTCAGGAAGGAAATGTATGTTTATTAAGAGTGTTTGAGTACATTTAATAATGCATATGCCTTTCGTTCACAAATCTTAGAATGCCAAGCATGGACACACACCAGGTTCCTAGAACTGGGGACTGGTTTTCTTAGAAGCCAGTATAGAATCTTTCATTGATTTTGGTAGGTTTTGTGGCCATCTTGAAGCTTATTTAGAATTTATTGATAAATAGATAGAGGACATGTTCTGATTCATAGCAGGAAGCAAAGCAAAGCGAATAAATGGGAGCAAGCCCACCAGAAAAAGTGACAATAAATTATGTACTCAAACAGAAAAATAAACAGAATACAGACATATGCATATTTTTTCATCACTGTAGAAAACATTTTAAGGGGTGACACAGGGTAAATGAATTTCAGATAGAATTACTTTCTTTATACTGAAGCAAAACCATCTTACCTTACACATTAGTACTTTGAGTAAAACAAGTTTAAACCACAATATGAATTTTGTTCTTGAATACTCCTAGGAACTTAATGGGCTTTAAGCAACCTGCTGTAGTGGAAGGTGTCCCTGCCTATGGCAGTTGGGCTGAAACTAGGTGATCTTTAAGGTCCCTTTCAAACCCAACCATTCTGTGATTCCATGATTCTGTGATTCTGTAATTGTATGATTTAGAAATACACAGGTAATGTATTGGTAACTTGTCCTCGTGAAGGCCTGAGCTAAAAGTCTTCTGGAAGCCTGCTGTGCCTGCTTTTCCAAATCACACCCTTATTTTTCATTTCAGGAGCCATCTAACTTTTACTGTGGAGCAGGCAGGTACGAGGCATGTCATCTGCCATGGCTGCGAGACTTTCTCTCCTTGAGTGCACAGGCCTTGTCCAAAACTCACTGACTGAACCAGAGATACTACTCCCCACCCCAGGCTTGACTTCACAGGTCTTAGGACAAGTTCTGCCTGAAGCAGATTCCCTGCCACTCTAGTCAGCAGTGACAGGTTAGTACTTACGCAGGAGTGTCTTCATTTTGGCTGGGTCCTCCTATGTGGGGCAGGACAGGGACACAGTCCTCACACGATTCACTACACAAAATATTCACAACACACAGCTGCACACCAGCTTCTGGGCTGGAACTGATGACAACGGTGCTTGAGTATGGGTTTCTCTTCTAGGCATTGGGAAATACCTTCTCTTTCATAACTCACCATGTAAGTAAACAGAGTATGTGCCAATAGCAAATCCTTACAGTACACTTTGTGCTCGTCACCATGCATCACAAGCACCACGCAACACGTACGACAGTCACCCTGAGGGTGTTACATCCACATCACCCCACTCTTGCAGCTGTACTGCACTCCGTGCCATTGCCAACACAGTGTCTTCTGGTAGCTAATCTCCTTCGTGGGATTTTGACATGCTAAACTCTAAAACACCAGTTGCAATGCCCCAAAGATAGAAATAGCGTTGCAGAATGTATCAGTTACACAGACACTCTGCCATCCCCTGTAAAACAGCCCCTAAAATAAACCCAAGTGCAGGCAGTCCCAAAAGCCTTTTTTTATACTGGCCACCACATTAGTGTTGCTGTTTGTGATTCAAGTATTACTGAAAGTTTGAGGGTTTCCACTTTCTCAGACAATGATTTTCAAGATCACTTGTTATTTTTTCAATGTTATTTTTGGTTTTGGTTAAGTCTTTCACATCAGCATCTTCTTAGGTGTACTGTACATGGTACATTCCTCTGCTGCAACTGCATTCAGGTGACGGTATGTGCAGCATGAACGTGCAGAACTGGTATGTGCGAAGTCATTTGCTAAAATAGACTAAGTGAACAGACATGATGTTGAAAGGCTTGGGGAAAATTTGCTGAAAAGTGAGAACAAATGTTGAAGGATTTTACTGGATGGTTTTGCCCAGTTCCAATGTTAATGTGCAACAAAATAAAAACACACTGAACAAGGGTGCACGCCTCTTGAAGGTGCAAGACAGACGTAAGAGGAAACCACCAGAACGAACTACAGAGATGACAATAACCATGTTGCTAATGCAAAATCCCCAAAAGCGTTAACTAAATTTTCAGTGTGTCTAGAGAAATTACAGGTGCTAAGGCTCATGAGGCAGCAGTCAACCAGCTGTTTAATCACATCAGTAACCCTCAATGACTTCGTTAGTAGGGCTACTGAGGTGTTTAAAGCTAATGTGTTTAACACTGTGGATTTAGGCCTAATCCTTCTTGTGACTAAACTGATGGTGCTTACACTTAGTTTCATTGCTATTTTTTTTCATATTCTTTTTCCTTTCTGGCTTCAGCCCATTCCTCTGGTCATGCAGGAAGTTGTTAATATCCCTGCTATATCATAACAAGGGATTTGTTCAGTGTGAAAGGCACAAAAAAAATGATGACTTAATTTATGGGAAAAAAAAGCAGAGCATTCATAACATACAGCTATATAGCTCTTCTGTTCCTGAAAGAAATTCCCACAGAATGTGTAGAACAGTACTGCAGCATTTCAGAGCTTGGCTGCAGATGTGGATGGTAAGCAGACAGGTACAAAATGCACCAGCACTGGAGGTAACAGCCGAGGAGAGACAGTGCAGGAGAAGCAAAGCTGGTTTTGACGAAAGGGTCTTGGCTCAAAGCCTGCTCTTTCTGAAAAGGGAAGAAAGAGCCAGCAGCTAATGTTAGGATGGTATGGAGGGATTTCCCGGAGATTCCAGGATGTACATCAGGTACTCTGTCACATAATCTGCCCTGGATTATAAAATTTGCTGATTGTACATCAATTTTTGTTTTGATAGAATTGTTACTCTTTAAATTATCTGGGGCATGATGAAAATTTTGTTTGTTTGTTTTTCCTTCAAAATCAAGCAGAGCAAAAAAGTGAAGGAAAACACCAGACAAAGGCCCAAAAGTTTGGACATTCACTAGAAGGTGCTGGAAGTAAGCTCAAACCCTTGCTCCTAAGCAGGCAGCAAAAGCTGTGTAATAACTTGGCGTGTAGAAACCGTACAGGAACGTAGAGTGGTCGGATAAATTCTCTCACCTGAACGATACTGAGCACAAATGTAAATGAGGATGTCTTACGAGGTCCTGATAAACACATAAACCCTTTGATTATTCATTATGCTCTAGGGCTTGTTGTTTGGTTTTTTTTAAATCTTCTTTAAAGCAAATGTTTGACCCAAACTTAGGAGATAAGACACTTCTTCCACTATGCAAAACTGAATTCCCCTATACAGTTTTAATCACCAGCTTTCTTGAAGGGCTTAGAAGAAACCAATTTATGTTGCCACCTTATTTTTATTATCTGCCCTTATTTTTCTAGTAGTTTTATTCCAAAAACATCAAAAGTGAACTTTCTTAAGATCTGCTACATACTCTCAGGTTCTGTGTTTGCAGTGCCATGGAACAAGAAGTAATATTACAAAACCATCTTAGAACTCAGAAAAAACAACTTCACACTTCCTCAAAACAGTGGAAAATGTTTTGTCTAAGAAAACCTTTCTAAGTGAAGAAAGATCACTTCCAGTGACTGCTTTAATGCTTTGCGAAGATCTGAGCAACAAACTAAACAAACTATCTCCCTTCTCTGGAAAGTTCAATCAGTATATTTTTGTGTGTAGGTGACTCCAGTAGCTGTGGCCTGCCTTAATTTCTTCTTACCTAGCAGGACTTGAGTTATTCCAGAAAGATAAGCAGCAGTCCTGATGGTTTACAAATAGGTAACAGGTAGATAATGTCTCTAAGGCAGATCACAGAATTCTCTTGGAGCTTTGACAGACAGAACATCTACGGTTCAACTGTTTTTAGAGGTCAGGACATGGATCTAGAGGTCTGTACACACTATATCCATTTGAATTTACTGGAAAAAAGCTCAGAATCCCAAGGAAAACTCAAAACAGGCTTTGGGGAACAGTCAATGACTCATGCTGCCAGAAACCCCCTGATGTAACAGCAGATTATTTCTGTTTTCTCTACAGGCTCTGCCCTGGCCCTGGGCACCCCCAGTGCTGCCGGTGGAAAAATGCCGGTGCAGCTCCAATCTGCACTGGAGCCATGGCAGCTTGCACCAGCTAATTCACAAAAGGGCTCAAAATATGGGTGTTTAAAGGAAGCAAAAGGAATGTAAATTAACATTAGCTCTTTCCCTGTTCTTCACTAAGTAAGATAGTTTGGTCTGGCAAAGAGAGTAATAGTTACAGATGGAAAAAGAGACACAAAAATACTCTCCAGTAATACTATTAAACAGCTACTGACAGATATAGCTACTGTACAACTGCTAGCTGTGGTCACCAGGGGTAGGAAACAACCTTTTTGGTGTTGAATATTCACAGTTTGAGGCAAACTTCCTGGCCTTTTAGAAAACGGACTTTCTTGATAGCAGCACCAGGCAAAGTGCATCATTACAGTGCATAAGCAGGTCTGTGTACTGAACACATGTATGCTACTGAAAAACATGCGGCAATACCTGTAAGTTATATACAAACCAAATGATCCCACATAGCACAGTCTTTCCAAATGAAAAACATGAGGGGTGTGAAAAGAAAAATCTGGGGGCTGGACTGAAAAATCCTCAGCACTTGCCTCGGACTCTCTTTCTTAGGTGTGATAACTTTTACCTGTTCATGTGGGACATAAATATCTACATAAATACATAGATAGATCTAACCTAGACCACATAACTGTCTTGGAGCAGAGGTTTGGCAGGCAGAACATCTACAGTTCAATTGTTCTTAAAGGACAGGACATGAGGTCAGATGTATGTGCTACGCAAGTCTCACACATATCCCCTTTTCTAAAACCGAGCCCTGTGAAACCTCAATCATGAGTCCCATGCAGTGGGCAGGCAAGTGCCTCAAGCTCCTGCCTGTGCTGCGATGCGAGTGATTCTGCTCCTCCAAAGTCAAGCCACAAGGGTGAAGCCTAGGTAGGGCAAAGTCATGCTAATTCGCAGTGGAATTAGCATGATCATTGAAAGGTGCACTGTAATTTTTCATGTGAAAATATGTGGGGATATAAATGCTGTAAAGAAGAAATATTTGAAATATTGTAGGCAGTTCTATTACTAGTCACAAAACTAAAAAATGCTGCTCATTTTCACTAATTTTTGAAGAAACTTTTCTAACATTTAAATTGACCACATGGTATTTCATTCTCTGGACAATTCTGTGAGGGGGGTTTGTCTGTGCTATATAAACTCTTAATGACATAAACAATATTTTCCACTAAGATTTACATAAGGGCTTCAGACAACATCATATCCCATTCACATCTTTCTCCTCATGACATCTCGGCTGGTAAATTCTTGGTTTGCCTATGTTCAATGCTGCTGATTTGTTTGAGGTAAAATTGAAAGCTCTGGGCAGTAAGACAGCCCCACAGTTCAGTGTTGCTTCCTAATAATATTTTCCTAGTACTATAGGCTCCCACTTACTGTGCTGAAATTGGAGAGGTTATGGGCTGAGGAAGAGGATAATCTCTTCTGGCCCTCGTGAGCATCTCCCTCTTCTGCTGGATGGGCAGAGGGTCTAACTCTTCATTTACAGGAAGGACAGGGAAAATCACATCACACATATGTGATCGGGGATGTCATCTACAGAAACTCTTTTCTTTGTGATAACTGCATATCGAATAGAATGAAAGCCTAACAGCTGATGTGAGGCTACAACAAAGTGATCTGAAATCAACACAAAATATAGTGAAATAAAAAATATCAGTAACATTTGGAGGAAATAATTAGAAATGTCTCTTGGATCTGTAAAGAAAGCGGTCCCTAACAGTGCAATCTGTGTGCAGTGCTACACATCATTCAGCAGAGCCAAGCATGCTGGTTTGCTTTGGCAGGCTACAGTGAGTGAAGAAGAAAGGCTTTCTGAAAGCCACTTACCAGTCTCCGGGAGGAAAAGGTACTCCCTCCCTCTTGCCTGTTCTCAGACAGAAGTTTCCAAACTCTCTTTCCACTGAAACTCGTGACGGCACTTTTTCTGGTGCAGATGGGTCCCAGCCATCTGGCTGGGTAATTCCACTCAGGAGGGTGGGAAATCCCACTCCTAGAAGGCGGTCATGTGCCAGGGGTGCAAGTAGTGGAGGGCTATGTTAAGTAGCAACAGTTACTTCACGATCTGCTATCTGATACTCTTAGCTTGACGTGGAGGTCCTCTTTAGCACACGTTCCCAAAATGGGAGTTGTCCAAGGCTGGAGTTGAGCCAGGATGAGGTTTCACAAAATCTGAGCAGTGAGATCCTCACCCATTTGAAGCCAATAGGAACGTACCGGCTGACTTCACGGGTCCAGGAATTTGACTACAGTTTGTTCAAACAAACAGTAAAAAAAATAAAATCTCAAACTTCAGAAGAGCACTTCTGGATATTATGCTGGATGTTATGCTGGATAACATCTCTGTTGCTAACCGTCAGCTATAGCCATTGCACTGCAGTTGAATGTTGTTACCTTCAATGGCTGCAAAAGTCGGTGAGGGTAGAACTACGGGCTAAATCTGCAGTTGTGTCTTGCTCTGTGACAGAGGTACTCTGGAGTAATATTGACATGAAAGGGCGCAATTTGGCTCATGACAAACGTGACAGTCATTCATGTAGCTTTGTACTGCTAACCTGTTCTCCTGTTACTGGTAAATTCAAAACAACAATTGATTATTAATACAAAAGTGATGAACAGGAACCGTGTGTTCAGGAACACGCAGGATGTGCAACGTGAGCTG
>JBCJKH010048366.1:22405-39215 GCA_039877255.1 Loriculus beryllinus
AGCTGTGAAAGCAGACACCATCCGTGCAATTCACAGTGCATGGTAATGCTCTCTGGGGACACTGGATAACGTAACTGCAAATTGTTCCCTAGAAGTGCCTGAGGTGCTCTCTAGAAGGTGTCCTACGGTGCCAGCAACCGCATTAGAATGATCTTGTGCATTCATGTACTTGCATCACAAGCACACGCAAGGTGCTAAGCACTCACAAACTACCCTTTCTGGCCTTTCACAAATTCTTTATTGCAAAGGACAAGAGTAACATCTTGTTTTCCCTTTAAGCACTCAGGAAAGAATTCCTCCAGCACATTATTCTTAATTTTGACAAAATAGTTGCGTGGGAAGGAGCAATTTGTAATCTTACCCTGTATGCTTAACATTAAAAAAATTCACTGACACATGCTATTCCAACTTCTGAACCTATATATGCATTGCATTTTAGGGCTATTGTAACGTTTGAATTGCTGTGTTTAATGTTTTGATTTACATTATTCTAAATTTCTAAACTTCTGGAAATATGTTTTCTTACATAATATAGGAAAAAATGAAAAAGAGTCCCTGTAAAAGCTGCTCTACCACTTAACGTAGTAACATGATGCAGTATTGTAAGAAAACTCAGGACACCTTTTTCAAACACAGGCCTCACTAGAGGACTTATTGCACTGTCTTGTACTCTATGGCCTGACTAATTCACCACTTACAAACAACTGACAAGAATCTTTGCAACTCCAAGAATTCTTGAAGATTCAAGATTATGAGCAATTAATACTTCTACTAAAATTATATTAGCAAGTGGTTAGTAAACCTTCAGCACCTCTGATTCCAGACCTGTAGTTTCATGATTCATTGCTTCCAATTACTAGACGTCACAGATACTTTATACAGAACCAACCCTGTAAATACTCCTATGCCTGAGTTTTCCAGTAACCCCTGGACTATTGCTGCTGCTATCAATAATGCAAACTTCCCAATTTCCACTTTCATACTGGCAATCAGTCTATCTATAGATCTTCCTGACCTTGCATTATTATCTTATTTGGAAACATGTATTTTTCTCATCTAAGCTTTTCTTTTTTTAACACCAACTTGTCTTAAATGTACCGCTTGATCTACTGTTAGTTAACACGTCCTGTAAGTGCTAGCACACTTGAAATAAGAGCCTGTAAAGTAACTCATATTAAGGACATGGTGTAAAGTTGTCTCATGCATCTCATTTACACAGTGGATCATCACAAAGTGCATTCCTAGTGAGATCACTCATGAAAAATCAAAGCTTAATCTATGCCTTTACTAAGCAATAAATGCAGAACTCAGGCAACCCACCATGATACATCCTGTCATTTATTGTAAAATAGAATGGAAAATTCAATATTATATTAGGGCAATCACAGGAGGGACAAAGGACAGAATACTCTGCTGGAGTTCAGTGATGCAGAGATCTCCTGCGAATTGTATTTCGCAGTACAACACCTGCAGGCCAATGCTCTAATGTCCTAGATTTCCTTGAGAGCTTACTAATAACCCTTTCTCTCCACCTCTTCTGCTTGCTGGAGGTTCTGCTCTGTGGCTTGTATGCCTTAACTGCTCATGAACCAGGCTTAAAACAGCAGGATAGTTTGTGGCAGTGACCTCAATGACCACTACTGCTGGCCCTGCCTACGACAGAGTAACCACATCCACAGTACAACACACCTGTGATTAGTGCTTCTTACTCCAAATCATGGTAGATCTCAGATCCTATACTGAGATGAACAGCCTGTCCACCTTTAAGTTAAGAGATGCATGGAACACTAAGAGCTGCTGGTGGGCAAGATCCTTTCCTCCTCCAAATCCAGCCTTTGCAAACTGCAAAAGCTCACATGTACAAGGCAGCTGAGGGCAGCAGGATGCATGGTCTTGATATTGCTTGTGGTCACCCACCATGCCAGGAAGGACCCAGAAACTGCATATGCAAGAATGAAAATGAGTAGAATCAAGATCAAGACTTTAGAAGAACTAAGAACTGTGAGAAAGTGGACATTGAGGCCAATCCTAAAATCACAAAAAATGTGATATGGGGACACCACAAATTCCATTAGTTTTCCAATTTTATTGGACTTCATGTTTCCCAAGCTAAAAACACACACATGAGCTTCAGCACCCTTTCTATTGAAGTTAGTATTAAAACTCAAGATTTAACTAACCTTTATTGCAGGGATGGCTGAAGAACCTCACCACACTAGTTTGTCAACAAAACCTCTGAGCCTGTATTTCTCTGGCATTTTCAATAAAATGGTCACAAAAATAATTTTAAAATTAAAAAAGATAAAATTATCAATTTAATCACTGAAATGACCAATGGCTTTGTTTCCACTTGTTTTGTATTAGGTGATCTAAATACAGAAATATTTCTGGTACAGACTGTGAAGTTGCTTTGAGAAATTTTGAAATATATTCTTACATTTCTCCCTTTCTGATGGTAAAATTCAGTCAATGAGAACTTTCTTAGATTTAGTTAATTATTCTACTGATTATGTGGGGGGACATTTAGCAAAACATGACTGAAAACAGCACTGAATGCACAGAGATGATCATATTATTGTCGCTGGTCACAACTTCCTTTTTAAGGATGCATAAACCCACAATTGACAGAGATCTCCATTTATGATAAATTTCTAACTCCAAATTAAAATGCATCTTAATTAACAGTTATTAGAGGTAGAAACTGTACTGAGAGTTTTTAAGTAATCCAAACATGTAAGAGCCTGCCTTAGTATGAGCCCACATCTGCTCTACCCTCACAACAACATCATGCAATTTCATTTATATCAGGAATTGCTAAACAATATAGTACCCAAATCTAATATAGACATGCTGAATAGCTGAGATACAGGAAAGAAACTAACACTGGCATCCGCGTGTTGGAGAAAATGGCATTCACTGGGTGCAGCGGTTCCCTGCACCTTGTTTCTGCTTTTGTGTTTAGAAGGCAATTCCAAAAGGATGGCGTTGGCTGATACAGTCTGTAACACTGAACTGGCATTAAGTCGTTGAGAAGACTACAACACACTAAACCACAAGCACAGGTCTGCTGAAACAGCTTCGCTTGCAGGCTCCCCCACAGGGAGTGAGAAGGCAAACTCGACTTAGATCTCTAGAGCAAGGAGGAAATTTAACTACCCATCTTAAAAGGAACAGCTAATGACAATACATAGTGAACAAAGTGTTAAGCTCTGTGTCAACCTATATACACACATCATCTTAATGTAAGCAAACAAACTGTGAACCAGCAAAAGAATGGTCTGATTATGTTTGTGTTTTAACATTTGGCACAAAAACCAGGCAAGAGCCATGATCTGATCAACATTACAAAATGCATATCGCTGTGTCTTTTCTCATTTTTATTCTTTCCCATTGTGAATTATACAATTGTGATTATAAGTCCCAGGTACTACATGTGCTTTTGCAGACTTTAAAAATAGAGGTGGGCCAATAAAACCCAAGTGTCAACTCACTGCCACTGACTTGCAAAAGCTTGAGATCAGGCCCATAAACACCGAGGTCCATTAATGGGATGTGTCCTTTCCCCATCCTATGTATTGTTGAGGAAAAACATTCCTTGGACATTCCAGTTATAGCTTATGAGTGAACTGGAAATTTCCCATTGACAGGAGTGAGGTCAGAATTTAACCCTGTATCTTTAAATTAAACACTGAAGAGGATTTTCTATTATACGATCTTAGCTGGGGTGAAGGCTCTTCCTAGCAGTGGCTCTGTCATCCTACAAGTTCCTTAGTATTTCCTGCATGATCTGTCTTCTGAGATTTTCCTGAGTAGCTGCTGCCACTCTGCTGCAGTAACTTACTACATACACACTGACACCGGTCCAGCTGGACAAGTTAGCACAATGATAATACTAACTGTAAAGGAAGCAAGTTTATCATTCACACGTCTCATAGAGAAACACACATGATTATCACTGGAGCTCCAATTCACTGAATAACAAACATGTGCTCAACTGAAAAATATGTACCAGTCATCTCCTTGATTTACAGGGATATTTTGCTATTTAAGATAAGCCAGTGCTTTGCTGCCTCAAGGCCTACATACAAGTTGTGTGCTGATTAAGAATAATTTTACAGAGGATTAATAAATGACTGTTTTAATAAATGCCTAATCAACTGGCAATTACATGTTCCTGTGGAATGCAAAGCATAAGAGTTCTGACAAATAGTGTCCACAGTGTTCCCATAAAATTGACTTATGAAGTATGGTATTTCCACCCTTTCCTAAGGCTCACCTGCACTGGAGAAACTTTTCTTTCCAGTCTGAGGCCCTTCTAATTCCAGTATTTATACATGCAAGACATTATAGATATATCTCACCCTTTATTTATTGCAAGTCCCACATGTGAACAGTCAGGATTTGCACCATGGGAGTCCAGCTGGTTAAGGGCGTTTCTACACCTAGGAGCTTGACCAGTATAAGGCACACAGAACCAAAACTATAGAGTGAGGGCTGTTCCCAAACATTTTTCAACCTTTCAACCACTGAAAACTGCCACAAGAAACACAAGTATCTTTGCAATTTTGGATCTGTTCAAATCATCATTCTGAAGAACTGAAAATCTTAACGCTCATAAAAATAATAATCTTTTAAAGTTCTCATTTAAAATACATGACATTTTTATTTTCATTGTTTAACAAGACAAAATGGGAAAAAAAGTTGGTTATCAAAAGTGGGTGCTGGCATTCATACCTCTTTATAATTGGCATACACATAATGTTTATGAATAGCCACACATTTCTAGTGAGAGACTATGAACAAACACACGTACATATACAGAGATATATAAACATACTATACATACATACATGGGTGAATATACATATTTATGTGCATACAGTATACAGACAAGATACTATACAGGTACAGTAAGTGCAATATACTGCATAAGGCTATACAAACACCGAAAGAGTCTGGTGGAATGGTGACAACCATGAGAGCAAAGCTTGAATGGTTTGAAACGTAATGCAAATGGTGGGGAAAACCTTGCTGTTCCTTGCCATGTTTTATGCATCAGACACACACAGTTCCAACAGAAACCTGGTACGATACAATCAGTTCATATACAAAAGGGGTAAGACAAGTGAGGGCACATGGAGAGGACAGAAATGCATATGAGCAGACTAGAAAGGTTGTTCTACCTAGAGTACAGAATGTTTGGTTCATTTACAGAGAATGCCTATATATAAACCCATGCTTCCATGAATTCATGCCATTTTTATTTCTATTTTTTCCTTTAAATATTATAAAATTCTTGCCCTGAGTTAACATAAATACACACAGAAAAGGGGGGGGGGGGGGAGGCGGAAGGAAGTAAATTGCATGCTTGTGGGTTGCGGGCTTTTTAGGATTCTTTTAACCAAGGCACAATGTCTTCAATCGTGGTTGCAAGACCATTTGAAATAAACTTAGCAATCGCTATTGTTCCGGTACTGTATCCTTCTTAACGTGACTAAGCTAATCGTTTGCACACAAAAGTCTCAGAACAAGTTTTGAAGTGAATTTACAAGTTTTAGAAGAGAGTAAATAAATTTATGACAAACACCTTAAAGAGAGATTCCCTGAAGAGGAAGGAATGCTACCAAATCAAATTCCTCTGTAGCCAACTTACTGATGTTTGGAATGAAACCTTCTCACATAAATTACACTATATGTTTATTATTACTGCAAGTTGTTGCTTATTTTTAGTATAAACATGGTCAATGCTGTAAGAGCAGCTAATAATGAGTTGAAGAACATCCATATCATTTTTAGATTCTTGTTCTAGGCAGGAGAGGACAGTGATCTCACTGATTCAGTGTTTTATGAACTGCAAGAGTTACAGCTTAGGAACACTTACTTGTTCAGTGATGCCATAAGACTTCCAAGGCATGTACCTTCCCATCTCATCAACTTGCAAATGTTTTTCACTGGAAATATTAGTTATTAGTTTCTGTGTATGCCATGTTACATCTTACATACTTGTGCGTGACTCTCAAAAGCAAGCTCTGGGTCAAAGGCCAAGCTTGGCTGTTGCCACACATCTGAACCCTCGGGCTCCAGAGGCACACAGTTCTCACCTGAAGGGAACCCGAGATGAAGGGAACCCGAACTGGCCTGAAAGGGTCAAGTCGGGTTCCCTTCACTCACCAACTTCTGAACAATGTCCAGGGCAGTGGGGGCACCTCACCTTCCAGGGAGCAACCACCTGAATTGTGCTGCATCAGCTGTGGCATCTTTCCCCATAAACTTCCCTTTTGAGGTAAGATTGCTTTCTCAGTACTCTGTCTCGACACTATCAAAACCAGGTACAACATAACCACAGATGAGGTCTTCTCATGCCTGTTCTATGCCTTCTAAAGAAATTGTCACTCACAGTCTGAGAAACAACTAGGTAAAGACAGTAAATAAAAGTTGAGTGGCAAGTAAAACCCCTCATAAATGCTGTACTTCAGTCTTTATTGGAATATTGCTCCATTTGAAAGGTTTCAACATCTTCTGTGATGAAACTTGTCTCTTTCTGTACTCTGCTGGCAAGCTGACAAAGCCCATGCAAGAACAAGAAGAGATCAGAGTAAGGTAATGGAATATTCTTCCTCCCACTCTGTTCCATCACAGCTGAAATAGTGGCAGCCAGCCCAGCACTTGAGGGTGAGGAAAGGTATGAGGACAGACTCTAGATCTGGTGCTCAAAGACAGGTCACTCTGTTCCCATGTCTGATACCCTCTTTGTAGCATTACTTTTCCTATGGCTCACCTGCTTTCACCCATTACTGCTTCTCCCTGACACATCTTTTTTGTGCCTAAATCCCATGCTATTGAGCAGTATGGAGAAAGAGAGTCACCAAAGCCATGCTTGGGTCTTGGGACCTACCGCAATAGCAGTGCATGCTCAGATCCACCTCTGCATAGCTTCCCCATGTGAGGCCACTTTGGTGGTGTGAGGGCTGCCAAGCATGCACTCTCTCATGCCCTTAAATCAGAGTGCTGGCAGTATAGGACTCAGCAATGCAGTGACCTGCTTCTGCTGCATGACCAGCCCAGCTGAATGATGAAGAAAAGATGTTGGGACAGCAAAAGAAGGGCTGTCTGCCAACAGAAGACAGCTCTGACACATTTGCTTCTCATGCTGATCAGTCAAGCATGCCTTGGAGGTGAGGGATGATGGATGTAGCAATTCCATCCACTTCAAGGTTTGCATTTCCTTTTCTTCCTTTCTTTTTTAAGGAGCAATCTCTATTTGCAGTTTGTATATTTATAAACAATTTGCACTGCTCTGGACCCATGCACTGATTATGTAAGACCAGATACAAGCTGAAACTCAACACAATGCAACGTAGAGCCTTCCGTAATGCATTACAATTCTTGTTGCTCTCATCCAAATTGTTGATCGCATATCTAGCTCGGCTGACGACAGCAGAATTTTGCCTTCGCCTGTGCAAGAGGTTTGTCCTTGCTGGATAAAACCCAACCCTGTGTAAAGTAATCCAAGCACTCCCTCTCGTGGGCATGGGGTTCTGCTGCACTTCATAAAGGCACAAAAGCGTACTTGGGAATCTATCTCAGATCTTCAGCAGTGCAAACTCCTCCGGAGGTTGTGCGGCACCTCGGGGCACAGGTCGCACTCCGACACCTCCTTCTCGGTGGTGGCAGTCAGTGCGATGACTCACCCCTGCCTTTCGTGAGCATTCAGCCTGAACAAGAAGGCAAAATCCTATGGCTTTTCAAATGCACTCAGGCCACATGCTCATCAGATCCAGATGTCATCTCAAGGTAAATGCTGGCCCATGTCTCATCACTGAAGTGATTGTGCTGGTGGTTTCTCTTCGTACCCCATAGCCTTTCCTCCCAGGTAGGACTCAGAGGAGTTTCCTCCTCTCAGCTATTTGCAAAACCACAAAATCCAGTCTCTGTCTACATTCACTTGTTTTCACCTACACAGACACTAAAGGCTTCTCCACACGAGAGCCACCTGTGAGAGACATCATTTGTAAAATGCTCCTAGTAAAATTTCCCTGGTTTTCCTGTTTTAGACATTCAAATACATTTCACTGTAGTATTGGCATACAAACCTGATTAAAATCCCTGTCAAAAATACAGTAGATTGCACCTCAAATTGTTTCTGCACTTTCTAATTTCACGTAAACTGAAGCCTAAGCAGTATCTAACAGCCACTTACTTACCAATCCACTCCCATCTGTGACTGCTTACTTTCTCATCTATTACACTAAGCTTACAAATCCTTGGGGTAAGGACAGTCTTTGGACACACGTTGTCTACCAACACAGGACCTTATTTAAGACTCCAACTTTTAGATTCCATCACAAACATTATTGCAGTAGATCCTAGTGGTCAACATCAAGCAGGTTTTGGATCCAGTGACCATGCCAAGCCTTATTAAAGGTGATGATTAAACATAAGGAGTAATGAAGTCCCTTTAGGTGAATGGCTTCACAAGCAAAAATAAAAGCCACTAAGAGGGGGTGGCATGGCACTGTTCCTGCACTGTGGACATACGTTTTGAATTAAGAAAAAAATCAAGTATCAAAAAGGAACAACCATAATCTTGGCTCAAGGAGCACAGAGATCTCAGAGACATTGCAGCTGAAGGAGAACGCTTGGCATTTACACACAGAGAGAAGAAAATGATTGCCACCGAGCCATGAATTGTTTCATATGTTTTGCTATTCTACATCCAAAATACACAATAGACTTTCAAAACTTTTTAGAGGCAAAAAGAAGGACAGAGAAAGTCATACCAGAGTGTCATTAGCTATGCCTCTTGAATAGGAATTTGGAACTGCATCCCCCCTGAGGTTTTTAACCAGCAGCACAGGGGGATCTTTTCTTGCCTTTGGCCCATACAGCAAGTACAACAGAAGTTGGTTTTTTCATTGCAAATCTTTCTGCATTACTAGAACCATAAAAGCACAGTCACTGGAATCTGATGCTAGTTTCCAGTTGTGATTTGTCAAGCACAGCATCTGGCAAAGATTAACAGTACTGAGCAATGACACAGGTTTACGCCATGTAGCAGACAAGGATTCTGTTAGTAGCACCCTTTTTTGTTGTTGCTACCATTTCCCTAGTATTCAAACAGGATGAAAGAGTACATCAGTCTACAGAGTTCTCCATCTACCTGCAGTGCCTGTGTTTCTTCCATATAATGGATATTTGAAAAAGGCTGCTGTGATCAGGTATGGAACACCAAATGCAGCCGTCAGGAGCCCAGCCTTGCTGTGGTGCCCAACAACTTCAGGGTGTTTACTGGCTGCTTTGAACTCTGGTACACTATTGCTGGGGAAAACAGCAACTTTAAGCTGAAAAGAACAGAAGAGCACAAAAGCTTTGTTTATGCTCACAGAGTAGCACAGTGCCCGATGCACATTTGCCAATTAAATCATGAGGATGCCAATTCAATTCCTTGGGGAAGTACTTTGTCTATGTGCCCTAAAAAATAATTATAACCACAATAGTAACAATGTACCCTTCTTGCATTCAATAATTACAGAGAAAACACAATGTTTACAAGGACTATAATATTCTTTGTATATACACATAAGGCTAGAGGCATCAAGAGCTGGACTTAGGATAGCTAATTGACCCAGAACAGAGTTATTTGTGAACTTAGCATAAGACAAATACTCAGCTGCGTTGCTGCAGAGTACTCAGTACTAGTCAAAATTCAAGTCTAAATCATTCTTCTGAAGTTTTATAAGTTCCCCACTGCAGTTAAACTACAGGGTATCGCCCTGGGAATGCATGTGGAGAGCGGCTAAATATAGCTCAGCTTTTTCTTTGTTGTATTTCCCTTCCATCATTCTTTTGTTTCGAAATTGAACAGTTGGAATATGTTCAGGATTTTTCAGCTGGAGCACAAAATTAAATAATAGCTGCCCTGAAGATAAGGTCTCACATTAGTTTTAACTCTAGATTTTTTTTTTTTTTTTGCCCACGATAAAATGTTTGTTTCAACTGAATATCAGTTAGCACCTAAATACCGAGTCTTAAACAAAACATTCTCTAAGCTGTTCTGTGGAACGATTCAGGATTTAGCAGGTAGGGCTGGTGCAGGACTCCTCCTTCCCTCCCTCCTGACACCAAGTGCCAGGCTGTGCTGTGTGTGGGGCTGGAATGGCAACACGAGAGTACCAGCTTCCAACGATTCCTGCACAAGGTCCTGCCATTATTTGATGCAACACTTAAGATTCCAGCCAGCAGGGAAAGGAAAAAAATAAACAGCAAAGGCGGGGGGTCGGAAATAGGTGATTTTAAGATCCTTTCTGAACCATTCTATGAGTATGTGATTCTTAAGATAAATAAATTAGCTTCTGGAAATACCTGGTGCAGTTCCTACAGGGTCTGAAGGGCTTATCCCTTCCCTTCGTCACTGCCAGCGCAAAGCAGAAGCCTCGCAAGCCGGGCAGGGAGGCAGCGCCCTCTCTGCCTTCTCGAGGGTGCCGCTTCCACCACCAGCGGCTGGCGCGGTGCGGGATGCGGCCGCCAGGCGGCGCCATGGCCTCGCAGAACGCAGCGGAGCGGGGCGGAGCGGGATGCCCCCAACACAGGGCTGCGGGACAGACCGCGCACAGAACCGAGCCGCCCGAGGTGTCCCACCGCTTGCCCACCTCCCCTGGCCCGGGCGGGCACCCTGCCTCGAGTGCCCAGCGCTGGGGAAAATAAAGCTTTTCCCAATGCTTTGGACTTTCCAAACTGTTCACTGTGAACAGCTGATAAAGTGCACTTCTGTACAGGACTTCTCCGGCACAGACCCAAACAGTAAAGAGGGCATTTTCTCATGTTTCTGCAGAACACAAACCAGTGCACATTACACCTATCTCAGACCAACTGGAAATAAATACAGTGACAGAACCCGTTCCAGCTGCATATTTAAAGTAGAAAGTTTATCTTCTGCTTCTTTACCTACATTAATACATTAGAAAACTATGCTGGAAAAATCCTGGTCTCCTGCTTTCAGGATTGCAACCTGGTCTACTGGAAGGTGTCCCCACCTGTGGCAGGGAGGTGGAACCAGATGACCCTTAAGGTCCCTTCCAACTCAAACCAATTGGTGATCCTATGATTCTATGACTCTGAAAAGCCTGGGTTTCCATTCCCTTAAACCAGCTCCCTTACTGCAGTCAAACACCAAACACAAGCGCCAGCCCATCCACGCCAGCATCAGGTGCCTTCTCTCCCCTGGGCACTGCTCACAAGTCAGACTACAAAGCCCAGCATGAAGATGCCAAAAGCAAGTAATTTCAAAGACTAACTGCCAGGAGGACCCAGCCATGCCATCAGTACAGCTGCTTCCTAGCAGCGCTCCCACTCAGCGCTCATGGATTAAGTCTGAAAAGCTATAAATGTCTATCCCTAGCAATAGAGATTTTAACAACTGTTATCTGTTCAGTGGTAAATGTCCAGGAGCCTCTAGCATGCACAGAGCAGGAATGATCCCTGCTAGCTTCCCATGACTGACAGAGCTGGTTAAATTAGGAGGATATATTACCAGGTTATCTGAGGTAACAGACATGCAGCAGCTGTACTGAGGGCTCAGCTGGATGAATCCCCTCTGCAAGCACCTCTCTTCATATAATACAGGGAACCTGTATTATACCCCTGATTTAGACATCTCAGAGGTAGGTAGGATAGATCTCTGCTAAAAAATACAGTTGCTCCTCCTATGACTCCATTTCATTATTTCACTACCTAAACACAAATTTAAAGAGCCAACTTGTATCTATAATTCTTGCCTATCATGGTACGTACTTAAATGCATTCAAATGCATTTGCTTCATTTGGTACAAGAAAACAAGTACATGGTCAAATCCATTCTTGAATGGGAGGCCTTTCCCCTTTGCTATATTATATTCAGATAAATCATAAAATAAATGAAAGCTGTCCTCAATTTTGGAAGGTAATAGTTCATCCACAGTAGGGCCTTCTGTGTCATGTTCACTGACGGGATTGGATGGGAGAATTAAAATGCCATCTCAGCTTGCTGGGGTCTCAACAGGCAAGTAATGAACTAAAAAACTAAGCCACAAAACCTATCAGTGCTGATTCTGATGTATTTTCCAGCTTTTTCTTCATTCCTTCAGTGCAAGTTGAAAATCCTTATTTCATAGCTGTCCATGTATCTTCATGGCCTTCTTTGAGTTATTCCTTCTAATCTCAGCATGGCTTCTGGATTTCACTTTGATCATCACTGCAAAGTTGAAATCTTCTTTCCTTACTAATATTGGAGCTAGATATTCCTGCCTGGTCCTCCTCACAAGAAGACACCATACCTTAAGAGGCATGCAACCTTCAGAATTAAGATAGCATAACTTAAGGAGGCAGCAGTGAGGACTGTGCTGTCTTCCCACTGAAAAGTCAGTAACTAACAGGCAGCATGAAGAGAGGCTGCACATTTGCAGATAAAATACCCAGTTTTGTGGAAATCTGACTGAAAATAGTCTCTGCTTTGCAGAAAAGCTCAAATATCACGCTGTAACTATCAGGAGCTTTGTTTCCAAAGCATGTATTTCCTGTCAGATCGCGGATCTTCATTATGAACATGCACTGCTGTGCTGCTATGCAGCTTAATACATGCGCTTTTCCAGCAGCTATCTGCATCTTTATGAAAACAAAGTTCACTTTGCAAAATTCATTTGCAGCAAAAAATCTGCAGTTACATTGGCTCCTTTATGTTAGAATGGAAACCAGTGGGGTTTTGGTGTGCTGAAGACTGTTCTGGAGAAGCCTGGCAGTGACCTAGGGGTGATGTTATGTACATTCAAAGCATGGATGCAAGATGCTCTGCTCTCCAGCAGTGGGACTTCAACTGTTCAGGCTGCTTGATAAGTTTTCTTCTTTTGTGACAGACATGCTCAGTGCCCATGTACCCTTTAAGCAACAGGGGGTTTTGAGTCCATTGAGAGAGCATAATCCTTTGTTAGAAGATGTGGAGATGTGGAGAATGCCAGGATGCAGGTAAAGACCACTGCATCACAGTCATACCTGTGACTCCAAATCCTGCTTGCTTTATGTAAGCGAACAATTTTGTTCCCTGTCACCTGTTATGACTGAGCCTTGACCATTGCAGGGTGGAACACCTGACAATGGCAGCTGCAGAAGTCTCAGGTGCCAGCACAGAAGCTCCAGCAGCACGGGTGATGAGATATTTATTGGGCCATCCCTTGACCATATTTAATCTACTTTATAAACCTCATATGGTGGTTAATTTCTACTGTTCTTTGTCCACCTGGATGGCTACAAATGACTGGTACTTGTTTTTATTTCCATAAAAAGGCCCATTTCAGACTGCACTTTCACTGTTTCTAATGTTATTCGTACATTTCTTACCTCTAACTTTCTAGAACATTTTTCCATTCTCTGCAAGCTCTCTGCTAATATTGCAGAATGTTTACAGAATCACAGAACCATAGACTCATTTAGATTGGAAAAGACCTTTAAGATCATAGAGTCCAAGCTAGCACTGCCAACTCCACTACTAAACCATGTCAAGCACCACACTGACAGGGGAATACCACTTGTGACTGGCCACCAACTGGATTTAACTGCATTCCCCATCACTCTCTGGGCTCAGCCATCCAGCCAGTTTTTTTACCAGGTGTATTCTCATCCAAGCCATGAGCAGCCAGTGTCTCCAGGAAAATGCTGTGGGAAATGTGTAAAAGGCTTCACTAAATCCAGGTAGACAACATCCACAGCCTTCCCCTCATCCACTAAGCAGGTCTCCTTGTCATAGAAGGATACTACGTTAGTCAAGCAGGGCCTGCCTTTCATAAACCCATGCTGACTGGGCCTGATCACCTAGTTGTCCTGTATGTGACACATGACAGCACTCAAGATGATCTGCTCTGCAACATTCCCCAGCACTAAGGTCTGTAGCTCCCCAGATCCTCCTGCTGGCCTTCCTGCAGATGGGTATCACATTTCCTAATTTACAGTCAACTGGGATCTCTCCAGCTAGCCAGGACTGCCAATAAATGGTGGAAAGTGGCTCAGTGAGCACTTCCACCAGCTCCCTCAGTACCTTTGGGTGGATGTCATCCAGCCCCATAGACTGCTGTGTGCCCAAGTGGTGCAGCAGGCCACTGACCATTTCCCTTTGGATTATGGGTGCTTCAATCTGCCCCCATCATCCAGCTCAAGGGGCTGGGTACTCAGAGAATAACTGCTTTTACCATTAAAGACGGAGGTGAAGAAGGCATTAAGTATCAGCTTTTTCCTCATCCTTTGTCACTGTGTTTCCCCCCACATCCAATACAGGATGGAGGTTCTCCTCAACCCTCCCCTTCAGTTGTTAATGTATTTATAGAAACATTTTTTATTCTCCTTTACAGCAGTAGCTAGATTACCTTCTAATTGGGCTTTAGTCCTAATTTTCTTCCTGCATAAACTCATGACATCCTTGTAGTCCTCCTGAGCTGCATGCCCCTTCTTCCAAAGGTCATAAACTCCCCTTTTTTCCTGAGTTCCAGTCAAAGCTGTCTGTGTTTAGCCAGGCCTGTCTTCTTCCCTGCTTGCTCATCTTTTGGCACATAGGGACAGCCTGCTCCTTTCCTTTTAAAGTTTCCTTCTTTTCTTCTTGTTCCTTCCTATCTTTACAAGGCCTAAAAAACTTCCCTGCTACTTACACTCCTCTCTTTAGGACATTTGTATTAAGATATGTATTTAGGGTATACAGCAATATGACACTTCTGTAGCTCAAATATATCCTACGCATCTGCTATATTACATTTCCAAGCTCCACACTTGACTTTTTGCTACTTTCTTCATTTCTTAAACTTTGTACTTACACAATCAATAACTTCAGTTCCAAGATAAATTTCTGTTTACCTTTCACTTTAAATTGAGCCAATTCACAGCTTTATCCAAGGTTATTTCCTGCAACCACCTCTTTCAAAATGCTCTCCCCATTACCAGAACTAAGCACAGATTGGCACGCTCTCTGTCTGGCTCAGCCTGTTGGTAACTGCTGGTTGCTGCTACACTTCAGAGCTTTAAAGTGCTCTCTATCAGAGACCAGCCACATAATTAACCTCTGCTTGTAAGCTCTTTCTTTTTATTTATAGGTGACCACTATAATGCTTACCATCAACACACCACTAATATGTTCTGTAGTAACTCGTTAATCCTCATAATTCCTACACCAATAAACAAGTAAGAAAATAAGGCATAGGGGAGTTAAATGTCAATAGATACATAGTTAGCTGATATTTGATTGGAATTACAATACACAATTCCTTCAATCAGACCTATTTTTAATGCCCAAGCATCCTCACCACTTCCTTGAATGATTCTGTACCAAAAAACGATGGGCCTTGAGAGCTCAGTTGTAAATATGATTTCTTTTCCACAAGTTAAACATTTTGAAAAACATCAGTTTGGGATCCATGAGGATTTGAGAAACTGATTCACAGTTATCTGCCTTTTCCCAGCTCTTGTATGCCTGTATGAATGTTAGCTGTGCCCAGCTCATCATCAAACAGGAAGACAACAGGATGCATCCTATCAATCTTTTGCAAAGTCTAACTTCTGATTATGATGTGGTTAAGGAAATCAGTATCAATACAATCAATAGCCACAGCACATAGAAATAAATACCCTGTATGCCCACTTTGTCAGAGTCAGACTGGCTAACAACCCAGCCATTTCCAAACACATTTCACCTGTCATAGATTATTTGCACATTAGGATAGAAGAGGTGTATAAAGAACATAATCAAAGTAATGTTTGTATCTGCCATGGAGATACTAAGATTTTTGTCATTTCACTGGAATCAGGGTCAAATCCACACCTTTAAAAAATCATGCCATCATAATAAATGACAGCTTAATAGGTGGACAGTGAGAGATTGACAGCTTGAAGGGAAGACTTCAAGGAAGAAAAAGCTTTTACCAGTTTTTCTTGGTTTTCATGAAGCCATGTCCATACCATACATTATTCAATTAACAAGATCACCCTCTACAGTCACTTGAAAATTCCTCTTATCTTTGTTCCTTTCTTCCGTATGAAGTGAGGTGGATTTTTCCTCCACAGTTTCAGTGAACCCTGGCTGCAGCTTCTAAAAGACTCATTATCTCTTCTATCACATCAGCTTCTGCTTTCAAGGCTTATTGTTTAGTTCTTACTATGAACTGAGAGACTGAAATCCCTTCAAAACACCCTATGTGCCTTTGCCACTATGTAACCAGCAAAGCATCATGTCTGCTGCAAGACCCATTTAATCAAAAATCATATACCACATGAACACTGGGATACTCAAAACCTTTGCCAAGTACAATTACCCTAATTTCTTCCTTAAAAGTAACACCTGACATGGTGTTTAAATGGGCTGTCATTTTGAATCTCCGTTATGGATTTGATTCTGTTCTGTAAAATACGCTTTAAAAACATGCAAGGTTCTGTTAGGTGTTGTGTCCAGCAGGGCTCAGAAGTAATACAATAGCATCAGTTTTGCAGGTGAAAGAATTTTAACCTGTATGGACTAGGCTACCCAAATATAACCTTTCTAACAGTAGCTGGCTGTCTGGGTTGAGTAAATCAACCTTACTCTTCTGGTCTCCACTTTGGTCAAGACCTCCTAGAGGCAACTCACCAAGCTACAAACAACTTAAGTATGTGATTATTGCAAAGCAAGCCTCAAGAAGTTTTACACTCAAATCTCACTGAAATTCAATAGGATTTTAGGATCTAATTCCCTGAAAGCCAATCGAAAATTTTCCATCTAAATAAGGGTGTTTGTGCGTATGCATACATATATGTATGCATACATATA
>JBCJKH010048367.1:0-23943 GCA_039877255.1 Loriculus beryllinus
TGATCATCCTCGTGGCCTCCTCTGGACTTGTTCCAACAGTTCCATGTCCTTTTTATGTTGAGGACACCAGAACTGCAAACAATACTCCAGGTGAGGTCTCACAAGAGCTATCCTGGCAGAGAAGAAGTTTCATATCACTGATAATGCTTGTGACCAAAAGTAAAACAATTGCAGAGCATTCCAATTTAGCCTGAACAGCTCCTCCAAGCTATTTGCAAGTCAGTGATTAATTAATGCTGAGATTTTTTAATGGACCTGAACCAAAGACACAGTCAGTCAGTTCATATTGGCCTCCAAGGACAGGCATGCTTCTATTAACTATCTAGCTACATGCAGGCAGCAAGTCAAGCAAATAAACGACAGAAATACAGTGAACCCAAAACCCGTGAACTGATAGGGCAAGTATTCAAGAAATCTGCTTTTAAAGACATATTTCTCAGGATGTTGTTCATCCCGCTGTGATGCTACTGGGTTGTGTGGGGTTTTGTTTTGCTTTGTTTTGTTTTGATAGAAACAGGATCAGGGAGACTAGAATTGTTCAAAGGTAATGTTGGATTAAGAAGTGCTGACTGAGACTCAGCCTCAAGTTCAGGGAACCCATCTTGAAGAGAGGCTACAAAGCAAATCACACCCCACATTCAGAAACCAGCAATACTGGCTCCATGTAGAGACCAAAATAAATGAGGGATCTCCAGGTTCTACAAAAATACCAATTTAGCCTAATATTGCTCCCATTGACAGGTGAACAAACTGAACAAACTCTAAATAGTCTTCTCTTTGCACTGGTGGCACATAGTTCTGTCAGCTTCTTTCCTTTACAGCGTTTGTGGCAAATAAGATCATAGTACTACCCCCTTTTATGCTATTATGTAAGTGGATTAGGTCTTTTGTGAGGTTTTTTGTTTTGAATCTCTTCATGATCCTTGGGGTTTATGTCCTAACTCTATGATCTATACAAACCTCTATGTGAGCCTGCAATAGATACAGTTAAACATTGGGTAAAATGATGCATTTTGTTTAGACTCGTGTGGCTGAAACATACTTTGTAATTTTTGAGATAAATGGATATCTTACGTGCATGAAAATGGCAGACAGACTTCCAGTCTGGTGTTATTTGAATAACACAGTTACTGACAGTGTGGAAAGTAACTTTTCTTTCAATAAGAAAAGTAAGAAAACTTAAAGGAAGGGAATGTATCATTAGAAGTGGAAATCTTTTCCAGATTACTCCAGTTAGTATAACTGAATGTGTTCTCCTAAATTAAATACCTTAAATGTTCAGAATTTAGAGGATGACACCTGGTATGTTCTATAAAACAAATTTGCCCCTGAGGTTGCACTATTTAAATGAAATCCAGAAGTGAAGGATTTTTTGAGAGTCTATGCAGGGTGTATATATTTGGGACATATATGGTGGGATAACAGCATCCTGCAGAGTGTTGAACTTCTGGCCTCTTCTAACATAGACAGTTAACATGGTTACATGAATGTCCTAGGTCTCAATTATCATAATAGCAGTAATGGTTACTGCTGGAGTGTCTCTTGTATTTTCATCCTGCAAGCAAAGCGCTGCACCAGGTGTAAGCTCCTGAACGCCCCGTTATGCATTCCTTCAGAGGTATGTGTGCGCGTGGTAGGTCTGTGCCTAACTGATATATGGCTGGTGTATGAGGAACATTAGGGATATGTTCTATAAGCCTAGCTCTGCAGAATACTCTATGATAACGTGCACTGTAGATAACAGTGAATGGACTCTGTTTTGAAAGCATAATAAGAGGATTGCAGGCTTGTCGGTTAGTTGCCTGGAAGTGGACAGAGAAATGCTTAAAACCCTTCTCACACATACACACATTTGGTGGTAACTGATTAAAAAGGCAGCACAGCAACAGTTTGCTCAGCGCCAGGTGAAGAAGCTTTAAAATGAGCTGATATGCTTCCATTAAATACCGTGTTTTACTAGGCATTTAGAGAGCTTATGACACAAGGCATGTAAACCATTCTGTAACATTCACCACCAGCAGCTCAACTCCTGAGCTGTCTAGGTACACACCGGCCTCATAGCTGGGCAGGGAACAAAGGATGAAAGAAGGGGAGGAAGGGTGAATGCCAAGCTGTAGGACTGAGTACTGCTCTGATAACACACCCGGAATTGCTTTCCTCTGCAGCTGCTGATCAGCAGCCATCACAGCCTGACCTGAGAGTGGCCAATACAGGAGTCGCACATCAACAGTTTTAAAATCTATTGGATTCATGTTTTAGTGTTTGAACTGGATCCCTGCTGCACAGCAGGCAGCCCATAAGAGAGCTTTTTACTCTCTTTTTCTACACTGTCTCTCAAAAAAACAGGTTTTACTCTTCCAAATACTAGCCATGGGGTAGGCAGATAGAAATGATTGAGACCTGGCAAGAACTGGGATGGCTGTAGCCTGGTAGCTGTAGGGGAGAATCATCATCGAGATGGGTGAGCACCA
This sequence comes from Loriculus beryllinus, assembly GCA_039877255.1. Taxonomy (NCBI): domain Eukaryota; kingdom Metazoa; phylum Chordata; class Aves; order Psittaciformes; family Psittacidae; genus Loriculus; species Loriculus beryllinus. Next base: position 2,472 of record JBCJKH010048367.1, read on the forward strand.
CTGTTGTCAGCATGTCCGTGGCTTTTTTGTGTATTTTAATCTTAATTCTAAGCTTCCTTGAGGTAGGGAAGGCCCTCATGCAAGGATAGGCTTTTAGCCATCTATGTGTACAGATTTACTCGTTGAAATCACTTCTGGGTGGACTAGGAGACTGGAGCTCTGGCCTGAGGATCTGGTGGAACAGTTCTCCTTTGTATGGCTTTTCTAAGAACATCATTTCACCTCTTGGATTTAATGAACTTGATATAAAGAATGAATTTAATGAAACTCCTCTTGTGAACAAAGAAACAGAAAACCCACAAAAAAATCTCACAAACCCCACAACATTCTGGAAGCCATGGGTGGAGAATACAGAAGAAAGCGATGTTACTAATGTTATCCCAAGGTAGGTCTTTTCACATTACAAATAGCTGAGGAATTATCTCAATACTTCAAAACAGTTTAGCTGAACCAATGTGCAAAGGTATCACTTCATATTTTCCATTTCACTGAATGTGTTGAAATGGAAGCTTTGCATCCCTTAAACAGGGTTTAGTTGCACTGCTGAACTCTGTCTCCTGTTTATGGACATTAAAAATGTATTTATGTGGCTGTAGCCACAGAATGAAAGCTTGAATAGACTAGAATTTCTTCAGGTGCCTAAAAGGAACTCTTAGCTTGGAGTCTTGGCACAACTGAGACCACTAGGTTCACTTCTATTCTTAGCTTCAAGTAGAATATCAGCTTGCTGCTTGACTGGGGACTTGAGAAGTTAAATCCCCTGGAGTAAACAGTCATTTGCTTATATCCAGATTCCTTTTAAAGAGTATTTGGATCTCAGTAAATGCCTGTCCTGGGGAAAAGAAATCCGTATGCAACTGCAATTCCAGTAAACGCAACTGTAACTTTCAGAGCTTCATGGACCTGCTAGTCCTCTAGGGCAAATGTACTTGGTTATTTTGGGCTTTTTAACATTTCTTTTTCTGGCAACTGCCTAGCCTAGCCTAACTGATCCTCCTAGCTCTGTTAGTGATATCCTTAAGAGAAGATCCTCATGAGCCAGATTATGGCCCGTGCAGGTTTGTTCCCACCCAGTAAAAGCAACATTACCAGCAAAAGCCAATTAGGTATGAAAGGCTGTGCTGATAAAGCTGAGGGAGCTCTGCAGAGGTTATCCAGTGTGGCTTATGTTTGAACTTGAGTTAGAGCTTGTTACCAAGATGGTTTCAAAGTAAATCAGGCACATACTCAAGAAAAGACTTCCAGAAGTCTACATCTTCATCCTTCTTCTGCTAAGCTCCTAGAAACAGGCTCCTTTCTGTGTGTTACAAAAAGTGGCATTAATCATAATCCCACAGATTTTCATAAGAGTGACCTCCTAGCTCATTATCTCTCCAGTATTTGGTTATTTCTCAGTACCATGTTTTGGGCTGTCTTTGAGGAAAGAAAACAAAATCCTCTTTCAACTCCCAAGTCTGTGTGAAAGTGTCAAGGTTTACAGCTACAATTTCAAATGCTCTTAATATTACTGGAAGCAGAGAGTTAAATTATAGAGTTGTAAAGTTACTTTATAGTGATAATGCTGTCAAGCATCAATATCTCTGCCCCAGGGCACCATGGAAACTCAGTTAATGATATAAGGAGCTGATATTTTTCAGTGTTGCAGCTGTTGGCTCATACCCAGAAGGAATCTGTGTATTTGTTCATACTGGGTATATACAGGGGGACCTGCTCAAAGAAAATTAAGGAATAGTGAAAGTCTGTTTAATGAAGTGCAGTGGAATGAAAATACAAAGCAGTGTTGCAGCATGCACAGCCCTCTCCCTTGTAGAGCTCAGTACAGTGGTCAGTGCTGTAGAAATATACTTATTTTACTGTAAGAGAGCATGGTTGTGGGGCAGAGTGTATATTTGTATGTAGATTTGTCTATCTAGCTGCCTGTAGCATTGACAGCATCAATCTATGCGGGCACTGTCAAGGAGTACCAGTAAAGAAATGGAAATTAAGGCAAGTGACTATAGTCAATCTAGGAATATCTATAATTTTTGTAATGGATTTCTTAGCATCTGTATCCCAAAGTGCTTTGATAGCCTGAGATGAAAAATGCTATAAAAGTGCAAAGTGTTATCATAAAGGTGTTTTTTGCTTTTAAAGAAAGATTCTTCTTTTTTTTCTCTTTTCCTTAAATGTAGAATATCAGTCTTGGAAGGCATCTTCAAAGTATTTCCTGGAGATTTAACCATATGATTCCAGTTACCTTTTGGCTAGGAGGCAGGTATCAAATACCATGCATGTGAGTGGGGAAATGGTCTTGCAGTTAACTGCTGCAGTAAGAGTGGTCTGCAGTAACTAGTTCATTTCTCTGTGTGCCCATGTGCTTTGCATGCTACCTGTTTGGTAAGCATTTACATGGCTTCACATGGGAAAGGAGGGAGAGCAGGTCAGACTCATGCACCTGGTTTAAGTAGAAGGGAAATGGAGTTTGCAAGCTGAGGATCTGGTTTGGAGGGGAATGAAAGCATCAGAGGTACTAAGAGCCTACCTGCCCCATCAGGTTTTAAGGCACAAGTATGAGCACCATGGTTTGCTCCAGTTGCATTGTCCTGAGCATTGTAAAGGAGGATCCCATGAGGGTGTAGATTAAATTTCTTCCTCTTGTGTGTACAGGTTTCTTTCCTATGGATAGTAAAGTACAGGGAAGAGAAAAGATGGTTGTCATGGGACCGGAATGAAAAGAGGGTACATATTCAGACTCATAGAAATGCTCTTAAGTCATTATTAGACATAAATACAGGAGCTTATCTTCTTTGAAGAGCAGAAAGACTTCAGTAGCTGTGAGCCTCTATGAGGACATTTGCACAGATTGACTTGAGAGCCATCAACATTTACAAGCTTATTTGGGAGTAGGGACCTTGTGGACAGTGGGAGCATAAGCATCTTACAGAGACATATGTGCAAATACTGTCCCTGCCAACTGTCTCCAATTCAGTGCCATTGGAAAATGTGCTCTTTGGCCTAGGTATGGCTGTATCCAGTGACACAGAAAGACTGATCAAAGAATGGTCTGGGTTGGAAGGGACCTTGAAGATTATCTACTTCCAACCCCCTGCAATGTGCAGGGACAACTCACACTAGAGCAGGTTGCTCCAAGCCTTGTCCAACCTGGCCTTGAACACTGCAAGGGATGGGGCAGCCACAGATTCTCTGGGCAACCTGTGCCAGCGCCTCAGCACCCTCACAGTTAAGATTTTTTTTCCTAATATCTAATCTAAATTTACACTCTTTCAATTTAAAACCATTCCCTCTTGTCTTCTCACTACATGTACTTGTAAAAAGTCCCTCTCCAGCTTTCTTGTAGGTCTCTTTAGGTACTGGAAGGTGCTTGAACCCTATAAGCCCACCAAGATGAGGAAGCCCGGCTCTAAAAATGATCTTATATCTCTTGCAGCCTTTGGGGTTTCTGTTGAGAAAATGCATGCTAACTGGTGCCAAATTGTCACTGAGGTTTTAGTGATGAAAATCCTCATCAGGGCTTTCCATTCAAGCTGTCAATGAATTATGGTGCTATCAGATGACTTAAATCAGTGGCCTGCAAGCACATAACTGTCTTATTCAAAATGGTTTCATAGTGGTATATTAAAACAAACTCATTAAATTTGCAGGTTAATAATAAAAATTATTACTTTTTTTCTATAAGTATTCCTTTTGCACACAGGAGAAAATAACTTAGACCAAGCACAAGTGATTGATTTCATTGAATGGTTGGAAGGTGAAGTTGATTACATGAGTGATCACAGACTTGTGGCTTATACAGACAAGTGGGGAAGCTCCCTTCTGGCACTGTTATCCCTCTTAGAACTGTCTTTCAAGGTTTTGACCTCCTCTCTTATGAACTGGCTTTTCTATAAACTTGCATTTTCCCTTTGTCTTATAAGCAACTTAGGAAAAAACTAAGCATATAGAACTGATGGTGAGGCTCTTGGGTGTTCAGAACACCATACAGATGCTATCAGACCCATAGTTAAAATAATTCTTTGGTAAATGTTAAATTCCTATTAGTAACACTTGCTAAACTTAAGTGCAAAGGAAAGGGCAAGGCTAATCTGAAAGGCAACGGAGAGCAGGGCTTAAAAGATATTAACAATTTGTTGGAAATGTCTGAGGGGAGTGGTTAATATGACTAAAGAGTAACGTCTGTGGCTTGAAGATTTAGGTTGGGAGAGGGCTTTAGCTTGTGTTCTGCTCTGGAGCTTTCCCAAATGTCAATGGGAATTAAGAGAAAAAAAAGCCATTCAGAGCAAGGCGTTTTTCAAAAAGCAATAAACAGAAAAATTGCCGTGTCTCTGTGATAGGTCTCTGCTTTTCTGCCAGCCTGGAGTGGTGTTTGTGCGTCTGCATGCTTGTCATCGTTTTCCTCTTCTCTCTATCTCTTCACTTCTGGCTAAGCCTTCTCCCCTGCACCTTTTATCTTGTGTCTGTATCCTCACCATCTTGATTGCAGTTTCAGATTGCTACCCCTACCCCATTCCCTTCTGTCATCTCATCTGATTTTTTGCAGGTGACAGATCATCAATGAGTCACACCCAGGCTCTGCTTTTTGTTCATTTTGCGCTGTCTTTCACCTAAACTATTCATTTATTGCTTTTACATTTTTTTGTACCTGAAGGCTCAGCAGGGCTTATTGGTGGTTAAAGGGAGTTCTAGGATGAGAGCAGAAGTTATTTTTTTAACTACTACTTCTTCTTTAGTCCCAAACACCAACATCTTGGAAGGGAATTGGAGATGTGTTTTAGGAATGTCTGCAAAGAAATGAGTGTCTTTCTGTCTGTGTGTCTGTCTTTGCTGTTTGACCAATTGCAACTTAATTTGACAGTGATAAAGGTCTTAGAGATATTACATTCCTATGAGCTTCATGAAAAATAGCTGGTTGAATGAGTAAAGAGATCAAAATTAATCATTAGGGACAGGTGCATCTCTGTTCTTAGAAATAAGAGGACAGCAGGCATGAAAGTTACAGAAAACAGATCCCACATGTCTCTTCCTTCCTGGTCAATACTTCCCCATAATATTCTTCCATCTTCTAGCAATTAGTGGTTTGGGGATCCTGAAGCCTGTTTAGAATTGTAGAATTGTTTAGATTGGAAAAGACCTTTGAGATCCTTGGGGTTTAACCTACCACTGCCAAGTCCACTACTAAAGCATGTCCCTAAGTGCCACATCTACACATCTTTTAAGTACCTCCAGGGATGATGACTCCACTGCTTCCCTGGGCAGCCTGTTCCAATGCTTGACAACCCTTTTACTGAAGAAATTTTTCATTATATCTGATCTAAACCTTTCCTGGCACAGCTTGAGGCAATTTCCTCTTGTCCTATTGCTTGCTGTGTGCGAGAAGAGACCAGTACCCTCATGTTGATTATGATTGCGGTAACACTCAATGGATTTGTCTCCCATGAACCTGTATACATTTTTAGCACCCACAGCATTCCTTGCTAGGGATTTCCACAGCTTAATAATATCTTGTTTGTTTTAAGCCTGCCACCCACAAGCTTTATTTTATGATTCCTAATTGTTACAGTGGAAGCAGCATTGATCCCTGTCTCCTTTCCCCATGGCACTCAGATACTTCTTTTTTCCATATTTAAAGTTTCCTAGCCTACCTGTTTATTTGTTGTCTGAATATTTATCCTGTGTACCATAAGTAGAAAAGATTATCAGATCAGAATCATTCCTTCATTTCCAGACTTTTTATACTACGTTACGCTTTCTTCGTAGGTATACACAACTCTATGAGTTGCCAAGCAAGGAGGACCAACTCCAGTGATTCAAATGGCAGAGTCTGTATTTGCTGTGCATTATGATATTTACTTGCACTCAGGAGAAATCCTACCCTGGTCACTCAAGCAGTAGGTATAAGCAGCAAAATGAGAGCTATGGTTTTCAATTTCAGAGTACACACTGTAATCATCATGTGTTCAGTTCCTCAGGCACTTAACAGCCCGTGTGTGTTCTGCTCTACTCTTCTTTTCCCCAAAACTTAGGAAGGATTCCAAGCTTGTTAAATAACTGAATCTGCTGTTCAGTATAGGCTTGAGTTTTGGTCATCTGGCTGAAAACTAAACAAACCTTATTAAACCAGCAACTGCCATTTTGTGTCACAAAAGACCAAATAATAGGTGACAATCCATTCATCTTTCCTTCACCTTCAAGAAATCCAGTGTGTATATTAACTACTCAAGAGCTCTCATGTAGCAAAGAGGAATCTGCAGGGCAGTGGAGTGTCACATGGAGCAAAAGCTTACATTGGACTGGTTTGTGCATATGTTTCTCTGGAGCAATGTTGAAGGACACGTGCAAAGTGAGATCTCTTTCCACCATATCAATACATGGCAAATCTCAGTCTTCTTTTTAATAAATCCTTAAATGGGCTCTTCAAGTGGAATGTAGTGCATTTAAACAAGGTAGGGGATAGGCATGGCTCAGAGGATCCAGTTGTCTTCCTGGTGATGGAAGCAAATAGGCTTCTAACACTCCTAGGAGAAGCCAGGACTGTGTGGTTCTGCCAGCCCAAAGGGAGAAAGTATACAGTACTTCAGTCCCATTATTCCTGTTTTCAAGCCTTTTGATCTTGGGTTTTCTGTGGATTTCTTCAAGGTCTGGTCAGTGGCTCGTTCTGTTGGCAGAGTACACCTTCAGGCTCCTTGTCTCTTGCCGTGTAATAGTAATACCTTCCCTTGAGAAGATGCCCATAACTGTGCCTGTTAGCAGTCTCACAGTCTCATACATTCGCTGTGATACTGTGAAGATTTGAGACTGGGCTATTTCTGGCTTATCATCCTAGCGTCCCTTCTTCCTTACTTAATGATTCCTCTTTGTGCTGTATCCCTCACGTGTCTGCCAAGTAGAATTTGTTGCATTGACTTTCTTTCCAAAGCCTGTCCAGAAGGACAGCTTTCCTTCAGCCAGGACACAGAAAAGGCCTGTGTCTCCAGAACCATCAATATTTTTCTTGAGATGATAAATGAACTGCCAATAAACCAAGGCAGCTGCTGATCTGGCCATCTGAGAAACAGACCTTCAGACCCAGTTTATCCGTGCTTGGTTTATTTATGTGTCTGGAAACTTTTGAGATGCAAACAGAGGACTAACTACTTTAAGGCAGCCACTGAGTATTAGATGATATAGATAGATGTGCAGTGGGAGTTTATGGACTGGTTCGGATACATTGGCTATTACTCTCCAACAAGAAAATAGCTTGAAATTCATCATAGAGAACACCACAGAAAAGAAACAAAATTCTCAAAGCAAGACCTAAATTCTCATACTCACTATATCATTTGGCTTGTTTTTCTCTATCTCTTCTGGTCTTTCTTACCTGTAATTCAGTTTTTTTTGCATAATCTCTTAAATGTATGTTGTCAAGATTTTTCTAAGGAGATGAGGCATGGGTGATCCTGCTGTGCCTGGAGGGATGGGAGCAGTGTATGTGCTTCAATGAGTAAGGTCTGTAGGGAGGACCAATCTGGTTTTGAACCAGCTGATACAGCTGGAAAAAGCAGTCCCTGTGTTAGGATCCTTTTGCTGAGCAGTTGGCATGTGTTTCATATACATTCACCCCAAAACTTCTGAGCCTATTTTTTTTGTGGTACCATCAGAAAGAGTTCTCAGAGGTATTAAGTTTGGACAAGTTTTAGTTAGAACAGGCAGCTGAGCAAAGGAAAGAGGCTCAACTAATGCCTCTGCTGGGAGAACGGCTGGAGGGAGTTTAAATGTTATTACACACCAGAGAGTCTGTATGGGAGAGCTGCTGTGAAATGCTCCAGCACAGGGGGAATTTCAGCTGGCACACAATCCAGACTGCTGGTGAAACCAGGGATGTAGGGCCTGCTGGGTCTCGGTAGTTGTGTTTTTGGTGGGACAATTACTTTCTATCCCAAAATAAGCCTGGCCTGATGCAGAGCCTGTGACCCAGGAGTACAATCTCCAGATCTTTGCTGGTGTTGGGGGGACATAAGCAAGTCCAAGGCAGCAAAATCAGTGAGGACAAGCACTCGGTGTGAACTCTTAGGAGGAGAGGGGAGGCCCAGCATCCTAATGCCTGTCTGCACCTCCTTGTAGTTATCTCCAGTGTAAGGCTGAGCCTAATGAAGCTATTTCCCCCTCCCCACCCTGTCTGCCTGCCTGCCTAGGTCAGAGCACCAGCAGCACAGCTCACTCTTGCCTGTAGTTAAAGTGCCCTCTTCTGGCACGAAACGTTTCATTCCTCAATGGCAGTCGATTGAAGAGAAGCGAATGGTTGCTGAAATCAAGAACAAAGCAGGTTTTCTCTTCCTTTGGTTCGCCTCTATGTCCCGGGCTGCCCCGGCAGTCAAGAACGGTCAGAGAAGAAGAAGCCTCCCTGTTGTATCAGCCTGGCTTAGTCAAAGCTTTTCTGCGTGAGAGTGCTAGGATGAGATTTTGTTTGCATCCGAGGTCATTAAATAAAGATGTTTTTATTCTCTTTTATCTCTTTCCCCCCTTTAGCTGATGTAAATCTATCTTGCTTTACACCAGCTGAGAATGTGGTGGCCTTTTCCCGTTTGTGTTTTCTGCTCTCTGTTGTGTAAATTGTCTCTTGGCTATTCTTGACCTGTTGATGTCAATAGTTTTCACTGTGAATCCCAATGGGGTCTAGATTTGACCTCTATTGATTGCCAGGGAATGTTTGGTGATGAAATGTAGGGAGAGTATAACATGTAGCCGCTGTCAGAGAAATTCCCATACCAAGCACTCAGCTGGAAAGGGAAAGTTCCGATACACTTGTTAATGTGAATTCAAGGTTAGCAGTACACAGCACAGCAACTGCATCTGTCTGCAGAGGGATTTAAAATCAGCCTTTAATAAGAAAAAGGAGTTTCCTGCGCTGCTTTATCACGTCAGTTACCATCAGAGGCCTTTGTATGTGCTTTGGATTTTTCTCTACATTTAAGGAGCATTTCAAGCTATAATTGATTATAGCTGAATTTGTGTTACAAAGTAGGGAACAGCAGGTCAGGACATTTATGCTGTGAGACAAGACTGAGCCTTATTCCCGTTTAGATCCTTTATAGCAGAAGGGTGGTGTTTTTTCCCCTGGTAATAAGCAGTGTCTTAGCTATAGAGTACAATGCTGTATTAATAATTCCATACTTACTGTAGGCTCTCTGAATGCAAATCACTCGCACACAAGCTGGATTGGCGTAAGCCAGTTTAGGAAGCACACACACAATTTGTACTGCCCTCCGCTGGGTTTAAGAGTAAAAGGAGCTGGAGTCAGGATTGCCAGGTTTTGCAAAGTGCCGAGCTGAAAGTGAAAATCCAGCTTCTCCCTTCAAGGTGAAAAGGACATAGGAGATGCTGGTGGTTTCGGTCTGCCTGAGGATGCCTTTGCTGTGGTCCCTGCTCTGTTATATGCACTTTAAAAGCGTCATGCGCTGACATGGTTTTTTCCTGGTCACTTCACTATTAGTTAAATAAGGTCTCATGACTGAAGTTCAGGAAATGTGGCTTCTAATAATGTGATTTTATTTAAACTCTGTGCCTGTGTTTCATCTCGCATTCCTTCTCAGTGCTGAGGGCTTATATGGCATTGAGGCAGAGACGGCCTGTGGCTGAGGATAAGTACAGCACCCTCACAGTGTTACCACACCAAACCCAGAAGTGCAGGGACAGGTAAGACCACATGCCAAGAACTGAGGTGAGACAAGCTAAGAGTTTCCAAGCTAATACAAGTTGAGATATTAAAGTAGTTCATGTGAGCAGACACCATTGAAGATAATTAACAATATCCAAAATCCACCTTATGACTTTCAAAGTGATTATCCCAAATATGATATGAGGATAAAGCGAACATAGCCATCTTCTAACGTTTCACTTTAAGGCTGCTGCTTTGCATAAGAAAATATATATGGGTGTGTGCATACATTAGATATGTATATACACCAGAACTTTTCACTTTAGTACATTCTCAGCATTCATGAAGGAACTGAATTATGACAGAGAAAGAAACTTGCAGGACTCTCTTTGTGTGGGGGAGCTCCAAGCTACCACTGCAGTGAACAAAGGTGCCCCTCTATCAGTCCTCTGCAGACAGCCCTGGAACTGGAGCAGCCTGGAGTAATGGTGCTGAGAAGCTGGTGCGATAACAAGGCAAAGCAAAGTATAGCCTAACAGGATGACAGCGCGAGGCACCAAAAATAGGTGGCTTTTGTATGACTATAATAGCACCACCTGCTTTCAGAACGTTAGTCATCCCATAAACGTGTCCATTCCAGCGAATATCCTTGAGGGAGCTGACACAGAAATCCATAGAAACGAGGCACTGAGTCTGAGCAGAGAAAAGGGAGAAGAACAGGGACTCAGCAGCCTGAAAGAAGCCTGCTGGTAGAGGAAGAGGAGCAGCCTGGAACTGTGTGCATACATGTGTGGGTGCATATGGGGTAACAGAGCAGTATGCATGCTTCCCAAAGGGAAGAATTCGTTTCTTTCTCATCAAACCTCAGCCCCTGCTGCTTTCTTTGATTTTTCTCTAGCAGGCCAATCTAGGCACTCAGTGATGATAAATAACCCAACGTTACAAGGTGACATGCACTGCGACATGGTAATATGGAGAGAAAGAGAAGAACCCAAAGGGGCAGAGTTCCTGTGCAGTTTGTTTGCTTCCCAGGTGTGTTCTGCAGTGCAGGCAGTTTGGGAGCCTCTTCCCACCAGCTCCTGCTTGCAGCCTGGTGGGGGACCTTAGGGGAGCCCCACAAACCTCAAACCTTACTAGCATAAACAGTCCCCCCAAATGCTGTATTTTATCTAATGAGTTTTGTTTGCAGTGACCTTGGTGGGATGTTTCAGTCCTGTCTTGATTAAGGGACCTTGTGTTAAGGGGATAGCTCTGCATGTCAGGATGCCTGCACCCGGCTGTGAGCTCCATCACCAACTGCTTTCCTGGCCTCAGGTGAGCTGCAGTGTTCCTCCCTGCTTTCCCCATCAGCAGGCTTTCAGTTCTGCAATCCTAACAGGGTTTTTAACACTGCATTTGCATGCAGTTTCCTGGATTTTGTCAAGCAAACTGAGAGCAGAAGTGGTGGTGTGCAGACACGCACAGCACATCAGCAGGGCTGAGCCTTCAGCTTCACCGAGCAGGATGCTGCTGCTTAGGCTATCAGAATAGCAACTTATCATTTTCTGTTGGACCAGAACAAGGAAAGAGGTACGTTTTGCCAAAGGGTTTCCTGGCCGTTTGCTGGTGACTTAGGGATCTTAAGGCTTGGTGATGTGAATTCTGTTTGTGGCTCTGTAAAGAGTTTGCAGACTCAGTGCCTGTCCTTTCCTCTCCCAGCCTTTTCTTGGATGAAAACACAGGACAGGAGAAATGGCATTGTCTAGACAGTGACACGGGGCTAGGACACAGTCTGGTGAGATGAAAGGAGAATGGAACAGGCATACAGAGCAAAGTGATTTGCCTAAATCTGCACAACCAGATCTCCTGACTCCTTCACTCTCCCTCCTGTGGCTTCTCCTTAGGAGATGAAGTTGATTGAAATTGCCCTTTTTACTGATTACCATTTTAATAATCTAACCAGTAATGTCAGAAATCCAGCATGAAGGGTGTTTGTTATTTGCATTTCTGTCAGGTGGGCACCAAAACTGGACTAGCTGAGTTCTCTTTTTACTTGTATTTGGGTTTGTGTTCTTGTCATCCAGGTATAGAGTAGTGTTGCTGCTGCAGCTGCGTTCTCACAGGAGAAGTATATATTCTTATTGCAAAGAAATGAAAATTGAAAACAAAACCAACCTTTTCTCCCCCCCCCAAAAAAAAAGTAAATATTCAAAAATAAATCTTAGGAGAAACCCGTGCATGCTTCATCTCCTTGGCAATTGTCATCCTGTGTAAAATTCCTGTTTTCTGAGTGCGGGATGGAAACTACTACATCCCGCTTTGACATTTCTGTCTCCTCACAGCTCCCTTTGCCTTTCTCAGTTGCTTCTCATGCCACAGCTGACTGGTCTTCAGTGCTGATAGGGAATCTGCCTTGGAGCGTTACATGCACTTAACTGACCACCCAGTTCCATCCAGGTTTGAAATAGGTGACTAATAACCTAGCTTCATGCCCCAGGGTTCTGGTTCTCGATGGGTTTCCCCACATGCCTTCAGCATGCAAATAGACAATACCTGCAAGGGAAAGGGACTAAACCCAATCTCTGCTATTTTTGCTGAGAGCCAAACGGACCAGTGGCTGGACTGCAAGAAGAAAGGCTATTCCTTTTCCCTGCTCATTTGACTGACAGCGTAATCACTCCATAATAAATCTTCATTGGAGACTTAGATGAAAATGGAAGAGGAACGAGAGTGCTTTCAAGGAAGAAGCTGGGAATGGACTTGTGTCTCTGTGGAAGCCCAGCCCCAGAGGGAGAACAAAAGGGCTATAGTACGACCCTTCTGCTGGATGCAAATTGGCCCTTAGTGGCCATCACTGTGCCTGGCAGCTTGCCCTGCTTGGCCCTGGCCTGTGCCCTCTGTTCCCTGAAGCCCTGGCTTCAAAGAGCAAGGGGTTGTGTGTTGGCCCTGTAATGGCTTTAGCATGCACCTGAGCAGCATGCAGGGGCCTGGACAGGGCCAGGGATAAACCTGAGAGATCTAGAGCAGCTGGCTACCTGCTGTGCTAGCTCTTTAACCCTTCAGGAACTCACGCTTTCCCACAGCCCCATGAGCAAACAAGGACAGAAAAAGGCCATCACAGAGCAGAAACATTTTATTCCCCTCTTGGGCCTGCCAATTAACCCTGTCAGGAGCAAGGAATCCACACTGGGCTCATCAACAGAAAGCTAGCTGAGGAGGGATGGTGTTTGAGGGAGGCAGAGCACAGATCTCATCACCTCCCCATGTCCCTGGAAGAGCTGAGCTGTGGCACAGGGACAGTGGGAGGGAGTTAACAAACACTTCCATGCTTCAGAAACCACTGCAGGGCAGAGGCACTGAAGACCAGTTCCTGGTGTGAGTCTGTCTCCAAGCTATCCGTCCCTTTGTAAACACCACTGTTCCTGCCCTTGGGTTGCTGCATTATCTGTGATGGCTTTACAGTGTGCTTAGGGAGTTGAAGGCAGTGAAGGGACAGCAAATGCCTTCCTCTCTCACAGTGCTCTCAGTCTGCATCAGTGCTTCAGTCCAAGGGTTTTCCCCACGGCATTAGGCGAGCTGATTGCTTCTTACTTTGTTCCAGGTAGTGGAAAGTTTTGAGCTGGACAGAAAATAAGGGTAACGGGATGAGCTGGGTGAAGCATGGGTCACACAGGATGTATTTTGTTTGCTCCCCTTTGACAAACGCACCAGATGATGTGTAGAGAGCTGTGTCAAGTCAAAAGACTGGGCAACATCAGGCTTGTCATCCAAAGGGAGACTTGGTCCACTCACTGTGAGGATGAAGAAGAGATGATGTACATTGGGGCTATTTGGCATCTTAAGTACAAGTTTGTTGGAGTAACTTGGCTAGTTTCCTGCAGCACCAGCCTGCTGTGCTTCTATCAGGATTATCCAAGTGACACCAAAGGTGAAATCTGTCCCACAGTCACCTCTGCAGCCTTTGGATCAATGAAGCACACTGAGCCAAAGCAGAGAGGCAGGCACAGTGTTTAATTAGCACTGCTTTTATGCCTTGTTGTAGAAAGCAGCTCTTCTTTTCACTTGTTACTTTCTTTGGGAATAAAATCAGGTGTTGTCCCATCTGCTCTGGGACCTCCTAAATAGCAGAATGGTCCTGCATGTGGTTATGGCTGAGCTCAGACCAGTCCTCCAAGCCCACTTGCCTCATCACGTATACTTCACTGCTCCCTAATCCTCTCACTTTTAATTGCTCTAGTGCCTCTTGGATGCTGGTGAGCTGTGAGGGGGTGATTACGCAGTGCTTTCCCAGGTAGCAAAAGATGGCATGGCTTGAGCTATGAAGAATAGCACAAATGGAAGAAGAGCGGCCGGGCCGGAGTTGAGTGATACAGAGTTAATGTTCTGACTCTCAGGCCATGAAATCAATCTTCCAGGTGAATTCGTGGTCTCTCAAATTCATTTTGAGCACAACACGCACCTCAAACGGAGCTGGCTGCGGCTCCTGACGTCAGCGAGTGCTTTCTTCCCTTGAAAAGAACACAGCTTGGATTTCATCTTGCTTTTACACCTTCACTTCTCCTTGTAAGGCTCATTGTCACCAGCGGGTCTGGTGTCATCCAACTGCGGCAGTGAGACCAACACTCTGTGCTGCAGAAATTCCCAGAGCACAACACTCGGCAGCTGCCAAAGCTTTCTGCTGGCACCTGCTCAAGGCAAGAGAGGGAGAGAAATATCACTTTGTCTGCCTCCCTTCATTGCTACCCACCAGGAAACCAGCATAGACAGCACTTGGCTCCTCTGCTTGAGAGACGTGCAGGTTAGGTGAGCAACGCAGACACCTTGAGCCTTTTTGGCCTTTTCAACAACCCATGTTCCCTTTGCCCCATCCCATTTTCTTTGCAGCCGGGTGCTGCTGTCTCATCTCACTGCTCTCTCGAAGGCTGGCACGGAATAGCAGTTTGCTGTGCTTTTTTTCTGCTGATTCCCACCTGCCAAAGTTGCTCTTTTAAATGGCACGAGTCTAATTATTTTGGGCATGAGAGCTGGTGGTGGCTGCATTTGGGCAAACAGCAAAAGGATGCTTTCAGCAAGGCAGCTCTGAGGAGGATCAGACAATTCTGATGGCTGGGGGGACAACTTTCCTCTTGCCAACTTTCTGCATCCAGATTCCCTCCCTTCTGACTCATGGGTGGCTGCTGTCCTTTCTTTCCATATAAATTGAGGTGGTAAAAAACGTGCTAGATCCCTTTTTGGAAGAAACTCTGCAAGTTGAGAATGTCAGCTCTTGTGCCTCTCACTGCTCCAGCTAGCTCAGATCTCAGCAGTGGAGCAACCCATTTGAATGACAAGAGGTAGCATCCCAGGTTCAGATATTATAAGGTGTGCATGTGGGAGAAAGAGGGAAAATAGTGCTTGTAACAGCTCTGCAATGAACAGTGCTGATTTGATGGGTGTTGTGCTAGCTTGTGGGCCTGACATGGGCACAGTGGGTGCATGTCAGTAAGGTTGTCCTTTCCTCAATCCTCCACCAAGCTGCAGAAGCAGGATAGTACCCAGCCTGAAAAGCTGGCCATTGATGCCTTCCCCTTCCCCCTTGCTGGAGCAAATTCCCAGGATGACCTGAGAAAGTCATCAAAACCCATATGCAGTGAGCATGGCAGGTTCTTGTCTACTGTCTTCCCTTAAACCTGTTGGCTTTCTCCTCTCCTCATTGCCTCGATGCTCACCCCACACTCTTGCCTGGTCTGCAGTCTAAATCGTGTTTCCAAGATCTGCTTCTGCCACATCCTCTCTTTTGAATGTTGTAAAGCTCTTAATATCCTTGATTTTTGGCAGAAAGCAGTTCCACAGGTTACCAGGAATCAAGCCCTCCATACAAGGTCTAGATCTGCCTGGCCCAACCTCTCTATAGCAATACTGTACACTTTGGCAAAGCTTCTGCTTGACTGAACAGATACAAAACTGAGTTAAAGTGGGAGGTGTATAACTGCATCACCCCAAATGGCTTTAAAATGCCTAGATGTAGTAAGAAGAAATATTTTGTTGTACTTATTTTGAATTGTGTTATGGAAAATATCTTTCCCTCTTAGGGAAAGTGGTAGAGATGGTATAGAAATGGGAAATAAATGTTCTTTTCCAGTGCAAAGGATGTAGGCACACTAGGCAGCTGGTGTGCAGCAGAAAATCCAAGCAACAAAACTACCCAACCTTGTTTTCATGTCCCAGCAGGATAAAATGCACAAAAACACGATAAAAGGAATAAAGATTCAACAGTTAAGAGTGAATCAGGTAAAAAAATGAAATCTTTCTTTCTGGTGCTATTTGCAGCACAAGGCAGAATACATGGAGGTTAATTATATCTCAAAATCAGTGTTCTTCAGGGATGGGCCAGTTTATTTAGGAGAGGCTGGTCTTGGTAAAGACAGATTTTCTATGCATCGCACCAGTTCATATGAGGCTCAAAACTTGGCTGGTCTGACCTCAGGCAACACTATGCACTTTGATAAAGCTTTTAGAGGCAATAAAGTTTTACCGATTAGTACTAAAGATGAATCAAACTGGGAGACACAAGGCAAAGGAAACTGAAATATTCACCCAGTTTTTGAAGTCAGGGCATCGAGAACTTCCTGATACAGGACATGCATCAGGCCATCATTTTTAATAGCCACTGATCTATTTGTAATTCCCAATTAAGTAGCCAAACATTAGTTACAGTGGTGGCTCAAAGATTAAGAACCTGTAAAGAATAGCTTAAAAGGAAATAAAAGACAAATTGGTTTTTTTTTCCCCTGAGCTCATTCTGTAAGAGAGGGGTAAGAAATTAATCTACAAACAGTAAAAAGAACACTATTCCTTGTGGCATGGTTTAGGGTGGGATGTCCCTGCTTATGGCAGGGGGGTTGGAACTGGATGATCATGAGGTCCTTTCCAACCCTAACTATTCTATGATTCTACATACTCTGTGATAAACTTGTTAGTGTTACCCTGAGAATGGTAAATTAGGATGTTAAAACATGTTGGTTAATTAATGGTAATGTACAATGCCTGCCATTCATCCTTCTTTTTTTTTCTGGTGTGGGCTTGCTTGTTACTTTGTGATTGAATTGTACTTGGAAAATACAATCTCTTTTGGATGTCTAGCAGGCTGAGGCACGCTTGTGTGCAAATCCTCTTAGTTGCTTTGTAAACTTTGGGGAGTAGAAACCTCTGAAAATGGAAAGGGGAGATTTGTACCATGCTGCAGGTCCTATGGTCCAGCGGTATTTCTTTTAGGGTAAGAAATATAATGCTTTCTTGGTTGTTATGCTCAAGGAGACGACCTTCATAAAAAGGTTGAAAATGGAATTCAACTACACAAACATAACACCTTGACAATGTTGCAAGTATTTAACTTGGATTAGCTAATATCATACTCTAACACATAGTTGGTGATTGAAAAACTATCCCAAAAAAGGGGCAGGTAAGACATTCTCAGTACACAGATAGTGTTCTGTGTATTCTTGGGCTGATGCAATATGCATTGAAGTCAGTAGCAAAATTACTATGAACTGAACAGTGAAAGATCAAACCTTTGTGAAGACTAGGTCTGAAATCTATACTGACTAAACCTGCTTTTTGTTGTCCCTGAAAGTTGTATAGGCTCAGGAAAGAAGCTGGGAGTGGTTCTGAATTCCCTTTTTTGTCCATTTTGAGATTGCTTGCTCTGAACTGAGAGGAAAACAATGAAACATGTTTCCTTGACTACAGCACTTGTGATGTCATCTGTGTTGTAGTTTTTATCCCCTCCTCTTTAGGTTCCTTTCTAAACTCATCCTCATCTGCTCTCCCTTTATAGCTTATAATAGTCCTATAGGTTTTCCTGTTCCTCATTTCATTATTACAGCATGTATTTCTTTTTCTATCTAGGTCAGTCACTACTCACACCCTGTGTGGTACATTTGCCAAAGCATTTGTTCAGTCTGGTTTTAATGTCTGAATTGAGCTATAGTATTCCAAGGGGTTACTTTCTATGGCTTTTTACGAAGATGGAGGGCAGTCCAGGAAGTTTTGGTTTTAAAATAAGTTGATTCTGCTTCCTTTTCAATTTTAGGCTTGATATCTCTAGCCTTGCCCTACATTGCACTGTGATCAATTGGCTATGCTGAAGTGGACAGTGTTAGAACTGCTACTAGTGTGCAATACTGCTTCTGCAAAATTATCTTCTCACTCAGCTTTCAAGTCCTTGATTGTTTGGAAGAAGCCATTCTTGCACACATTTGGGTATGAGGCGTTGGAATCAATCTTGAGGTAAAGGCCAATTTTCCGTAAAAACACTTTATCTCAAAGGCTTGGTTTTCATTTTGGAGATTGTCATTTTTATACTCCAGGACTGCTAGTGTAACATAGGACTGAAATTTCTAAGCAACCTAGAAAGCAGTCCTTACCAGAAGTAAAGTACAAGTAGCCCTGTCCACTTTCCATCTGGCTCAGACAAAGGTTACTGCATTCACCTATACCAAGGTCTTGCCTATGCTCAGGCTTTGCAGAGTATTAGCTATGCAGGTTTTTTGCTGGCTAAAGGCTTTGCTGTAGAGATGTAATAATAGATGCAGGTCCATTTTGCTGCTTTTATGAGGTTATCTTTAAGCAACTTTAATGTTGTTGCTTTCCTTTTTTTATTCACCTTGATTCCTTTCTTAGCTTAAAAATCAATTACATGGCTGTGCCACCTGGCCTTTGTAAGAAAAGGCTGCTGTCTGCCTGCTGTAGCCATTTTAGCTTCACCTTGCTGAAGTCCAAGGCAATTCCCACTTTGTCCTGAGATCTTGCAAATAAATTGTATTGCTTTTGCATTTGTCAACATTAAGAGTTATTTGCAGCACCTTGTCCAAATTACCCAGAAAAGCTAAGGGCTGGAGGGTTTCTTTGCTTGCCTTTTTTCTTTCCCCTCCACGTCCACTTCTCCAATTTTGTGTTGTCAGCAGGCTTAACCAGTTTGTAGTCAGCTTCTCGAAGCCATTTATATAAATTAGGCTTAGCAGGGGTTCCAAGGATCGTGTGGCGATGAACATTACTTTGCATTTGTTGACTTTAATTTTCTTTTTGCCGTATGTTGACCTAGTTCTAGAGTGGATCTAAATTGTTGGATACTTCTTGGCTGCTTTTCCCATGTCCATTATATGGCCCCAATGGCAACTGCAGGAACTCTGAAAACGACCTCACTTGAAGTCATTTACACAACCTAAATCTAGAGCAGGAAGGAGCATATTCACTGACCTAATTCAGTGGGTCTGATCGTTTAGGTCTCTTAATTAACAATTACTATGTTTTGCTGCTCTGTAGCCTGATCACTGTCTGTTCTCATTTGCTACTCTAACTCCTTGCAAAATTTCTGCTGAATTTGCAGCTTTCCGTGGAGTATTTAGCCAAGCTGCCTAAATAAGCCACAATAAATTGTATGATGCATACCCTATTCTTTGATTTACTCCTCTCTCTTTCCAAGCCAAAGATTCTTTTAAAAGCTTTTGTCATCAGTTCTCAACCTTAAAAAATTAAGGCACTTGGATGGAGATCAGAAGTCTATACTTGTCTTCAAGCTACTTACAGTGACTTGGTAGTAGAAAGAAATACTTTACACTACGCTCTCTAGGATCCCATGTGCAGTTCCATCTCTCAAGGTCAAATCCCCTGTGATGGCAGCAGCTCATGCCACCCATAGTCCCTGGGTCCTCTGTAAGCCTCTCGAGGCTGGGAAGAACTCGTAATCCCTCCTCATCTGATCTCTGAATGGATTCAAGAGGGCTACAGGGAATTTATCACAAACTAACCTCTGTCTTTCATACCCCTGCTCAAAAGGAGAAAGATGATTATTAAAACCATTTCTGTTAGGGCTCATATACCCTGTTGTTTGCAGCACGTGCCATAGTGCTTATGACCGCTCCAAGGCTGTGTTTAGCAGAGCTCCAAGGGGAGACAGCATCATGGATGTGCCCCTAGGTCTGCTGTAAATTTGACTGAGTTGATCATGTTGTCTTTTTTTTTTTTACAGCTTGTCCAGGACTTTTAATGCTTTAACTTAATAAGAATGGACTGGTCCCATGCTCTCAGCTTCAGGGCCTTTACTCACTATCAGTTTGGAGCAGCTGTATTTATTTGCTGCTGGGTTTAGGGGAGAGAAAACCCATCTTGGAGCTCTCCGTGGTATTGAATCTTTCCATGTAAATTGCATCTGAGGGCACTGTTCGGCCAAGTCGTTTTAAGGACAGTATGCTGAAATTGGATCTGGTTTTAGCATTTAGATGCTTCAGCATCTCCTTGTTCCAGCTGTTATGCAGGCAAGAGACTGGAGCAAGCGAAATTCCTGCTTTTTGACAGAGACACCATTTCCTAGCCTGTGGATGCCACAGTATTCTACTATTATGGCAGGCAGGTTGGAACTAGATGATCTTAAGGTCCTTTCCAACCCTAACTATTCTATGATTCTATGATTGTTTGCCAGCCTGCCATATCTCCAGTAAGGATTTGTAATCTGTACACAGCTCAAGTAAAGCAAAATAAGAGAGCTGTAAGTCTTGTTTTGCTGCTGTGTCAGAATACACACACTGGGATTGTGGCTTTATCCATCCAGCACCTGAAAACAAGAATGCTATACATATTCTTCCAGGCAAAATAGTTCACAGAGGTTTACTGCCTTCTCCAAAGCCACCCCTACATAGGAAAGGCCCTCCTCCTAAGCCCCTGAAACTGGGTTTCCAGTGAGATGATCAGCTTGTTTCCTTTCTCCAGGGAAAGGACAGCCAGGGCTTTATTTCAATACATCAGGAGCCTCTTGAAAAGGTGAAGCCCTTTCTGTTAGTGCTGTGGTGGAAGCAAAGCCTAAAGAGAAGAAATGTGACCATTTCAGGGGCACAAAGTCGTCATATTTCTGCTGTTACATTCTAGGAACAAAAATAGCAGGGACAGGTCCCAGCTGTTGGCCACAGTGTGTTTGAAAAGGTTATCAAGACATTATAGCATGTAAACAGCAGAGCTATTAGCTCTGAGCTGTGAAAAGTTTCTAACCTTCACCGCGAAAACCTTAAATTATTTTTGAAGTGTTAATGAAAGTCAGCTCTCCAAAGATGGATGTGGAGCATGGAATTGCATTAGACAAATGGCAGTAACATTTTAATAGCTACTGCTTTGAAAGCCCCCCTCGGAGAGGATTCAAGGGGATTGGAGACCGGGCACTTTCATGAGCCTCTTTATCAGGGGGGTAAACAATGTGTGGTTTATGCTGAGCTATTTAGAAAAGCACAGGGACATTCTTGTTATGTGTAGCATGTGTTTGGGACTCTGTTGTTACCTCCTTCAAAATCATGGAAGTGTTTAGTGGCTCAAGGATGTTTAACATGGCTTTAAAGCTAGCATCACCCACTCAGCTCAGGTGTGGACCAAATGAGCTGAGTCTGGCCTGGAAAGTGTTGATATGCAGGTGTAGGCAGCCCTGTTCTGGAGCTGTCTCTTAGGTGGGTGCCTCTGGGCCACAGCCACAGGCAGAGGCTGGGTGCCCTCCAGGCAATCTTCCACCCAGTTCAATGAGGTCAGAGTTACTCCTGTGTCTTTACTTTCTGTGTACATGTCACTGCACAGACATGAAAGATGCACACTAGTGCATGGTACTTGCCTATGTATATGTGTATGTCTTTTGCGCAATTGTATATCACTCAATTGCTTAATTGCTATTTAACTTTAATAGGCACTCAGAGAGAAAGGCTTCACAGGGTGTGCCCTTCATCCTCAAGTGCATGTCTTATGTGCCCCCTTTCCACTGCACATGTAGCCAGACTTTACCACTACTTCATCTCCCCCAGTCTACCTCAAACAGCACAAAATGCTGTGTAAATCACAGGTATGTAGTGA
>JBCJKH010048369.1:0-10024 GCA_039877255.1 Loriculus beryllinus
TACATGAATCCATCAGGGTTAGTAAATAAGGAAGAGAATAACAAAGTAGTATGAGCCACCTCACAACCTAACCATAAACAAGCACTTTTATCCTAAATATGGCCACATATATAGCAGTACCCATGAGAATAATCACTGCTTCTAGGTTACAACCTCAGTCTATGGAAGAAAAAAAGGAATGGGTGGGGTGGGGTGGGGATGGAAAAAGCAAGAAGGAGAAATATCAGTGAATTATCAGCTGAGCTCTAGTTTGCAGCATGATTCTCAAGTCAAAAGGGCAAATACAATCACTGGATATAGAAAAAGTATTTTCAAATAGAAAGGGAGTTTTTTATCTTTGTTTGGAAATTGTGCTGTTGAATTTGGAGCATTGCTTGGTGCTGGTACCCAGAGGTAGAGAACCATCCTGGGAAATTGGAGTTTGAGTAGGAGTCAAAAGAACGATGTGAGGATTAGAAAACTTACTTCTTTTGAGGTATTTGAAAGCTCAGTTCAATAATTCTTGGCAAAGAGTACAAAGACATGATCACACCATATTCTTTAAGTACTTATTTAAGGAGTAAAATTGAACAATAGAGGGTTTTTTAGTTCAGATGAATATTTAATGGACTCTCATTTCTATGTGCTTAAGTTAGAAAGGTTATGTTAGCAATAAACTAGAATTGGAAAAAACAACTTAGAGTAACATATTGTTTAGAGTCCTCCATTTCCTGTCTGGCCGTTCCCCCAGATCAATGAATATTTAACTCTGTTCTGCACAGTTGTGCTGAGAAGTGAACATGTTCTCACCCAAAACTAGCCTAAAGCTGATTAGGTGGAACAGTCTCTTGGGACATAGGAGATAAGGATCCTTATCCCTTATGCTCTATCATGGGTGAAATACTTACCTTGTAATCAATTTAGAAGTGTACTTGGAAACAAAACAATATAAAAAAAAATCAATAAAATAAATCCATTTTTTTTTTATACAGGTTCGAACATCATCATCTTTAATAAGCATATGATTTCAGCCTTCCAGTAGTTGAAGGGGGCCTATAAGGATGCTGGAGAGGGACTTTTCATCAGGGACTGTAGCAATAGGACAAGGGGTAATGGTTTTAAACTTATATAGCGGAAGTTTAGATTGGATATAAGGAAGAAATTCATTATGGTGAGGGTGATGAGGCACTGGAATGGTTTGTCCAAAGAAGTTGTGAGTGCTCCATCGCTGGCAGTGTTCAAGGCCAGGTTGGACAGAGCCTTGGGTGGAATGGTTTAGTGTGAGGTGTCCCTGCCCATGGCAGGGGGGTTGGAACCAGATGATCTTAAGGTCCTTTCCAACCCTAACTATTCTATGATTCTATGATCTTTTAACACCCACCCCCATATAATAAAATAAATGCACATTAATACAACTATTTAGAATTTTGCCTAATTACATATTCACGTATGGTAAACCCCAAAATTAAATTTTAAATCTGTATTTTTACTTATCTCTTAAAAAAGAAATAATTACTAAACTTCACAAATGGAACTTACATATGAAGAAGACCTAGGTTCTTCCTAGGTCAATGCAAGATCAGGCAAAGCAGCCAACCCAGTAGCACTCAATAGTGGTCTTGAAAATCCTAAAGAATATCATATAGAACAGAATTTCCTACCTGAGTTCAAGTTTCTTTGCTTTTACATTTTAGTCAGATCCTTAACTTTGTGTAAATGGGGTTTTTTTTATTGCCTCTATAAAATATTTAAGTTTTAATATATACAGCATCATTATCTTACATTGTGAGAAGCATAAAAGCATATTAAACTAATAGCTTCCTTGGCATACAAGAGGATTAATATGCGTGAACTAAATTTTTCTGTATTCTGTGAACTCACATTTCATGGAGAGACCAAATTTATAGAAAGGGAAAATCCCTCATTCAGTTTCAACTTCATAGGAGCTCAGCATAGAAACATGAGGTATGTGTGGTCCTAGTATCACCTTTGCAAATTAAACTTCAATATGGGAATCATTAGAGAGCATTGCTTGCAGGAGTGTTTGGGGTTTTTTATGGTATAATTTAATTTTTAAACCTGAGTTTGGTATTTTCTGTGCTGTTGCAGAAAGTTGCCGGGCATGTTACAGAATAAAGCTTTTCAGATATTTGTTCAGCAACATATTAAGCAATTTAAAGAATGACCACTTTTTAACAGTAGCATAATAGTAACTTTAAGACTTCTGTGACTTAAACCTTGCACTAAAAAATGCACTGCTAAAGAAAAAAAAAATTAAAATTGATTGTCATTAGCATCATTTAAGAAAATCCCCTGCAGTTGTAGAGAGAAGAGCAGCACAAATCACCACTATTACACAGCCCTTTCTGGGGTACCTCAATGATCCGAATGCAACCCATCTATGAGGCACAGCAGCATGCAAAGACTTTACAAAGCGATCATCTAGACTGTCTCACTCTTTGAAATAAATTTTTGAATAGTTATTTCCAAATAGAAAGGCAGCTGGATTACAATAGTTACTTTACTGCTCTCTTTCAGCAAGTGAGCAAGAGTACAAGGGGTTTTGTTCAGCTATAATTCCTTAACAAAGGAATAATTTAACTCAAATAAAATGATAGCAAGGTAGTGTTGATGCCAACTAAACTGCCCATAGGTAATTTTTGAAACTTGTCAATTTGAAAGCATTTGCAAACATATATGGGGATAATTATAAGTCAAATCCAGTACACTAGCAGAAAATGGTGCCTAAAGAAGAGCGGTGGCTATAATTCTTCATGAGGGTCTTCTCACAGACAGGCTGCAATGTTATTCCCAGCTAACATATGGCAGCAGTCAAGCATGTAATCTATCTTGGAGTCTTAGTGGCAACACAAACAGGCTAAATCCTCCCACTCTTCTTTAAGGACGTATCAATGTGCACTTAGTTAATAAAAATCAGCCTTCAATTTCACCCCACCTGTCCAGGAGATTTTTATTTGGCATGAAGAGTGATCAATCCAGTTTGGACCCATTCAGGTTGATCTCTTATTCCTATCTGTTGGCCTGGATATACAATGAAACACCACTTGCTTCCCTTGCCTTGAGCTATTCCTTTTGAACCAGAGACCAAGGAAAATGGAAAGCTGAAAAGGAGCTTTTTACAAGGGTATGTAGGGATAGGACAAGGGGGAATGGATTTAAACTGAAAGAAGGGAGACTTTAATTAGATATTAGGGAGAAATTCTTCCCTGTGAGGGTGCTGAGGCGCTGGCACAGGTTGCCCAGAAAAGATATGGCTGCCCCATCCCTGTCAATGTTCAAAGCCAGGTTGGATGGGACTTTGAGCAACCTGGTTTAGTGGAAGGTGTTCCTGCCCATGGCAATGGGATTGGAACTGGATGAGCTTTAAGGTCCATTCCAACTAAAAATATTCTGTAATTCTGTGAAAGTATGGAAAACATAAGTGTTAAGAGATAGCACTTACTAGAATAGTAATACTGTCAAGAACATGAATCAAAGCAGTTTCTGAATGCAGTTGCTTGCAGCTTCTTGTTTTGATCTCTGCTTTAGCACTTGAACTGTCATGAGCTTAAGTTCACGGCTAAAACATCTTCTGAATCAAAGCTGTCCTTGAAAATCTTACTTGGAGTTTGACCTTGAAAATATTGTTTTCCTTGGTACTTACACATGCACTTCTTACGTGACACCTGAATATTATAATTAAGCCCTGACCAAAGAAGAAAGGAACAGGGGAAAAAAACACCAGTCATTCGTAAAAAAAAAAAAAAAAAAAGTCATGAGATTAACAAAAATTTCAAGTGTGAAAATATTTCAAAATAACATCTCTACCACTCTGGCATTTACTTCCCAAACTTCCACACTTGAGAAGAGGAGTTATTTGAAGGAGAAAATTAAAAAATAGATCAACACTGCAACCTTTTTCTAGACCTTTGCAATGTACAAACTGTTCAAATCTTACCTTTGACGTAGGACAAAGTATAAACCAAAATATAGTCCTTGGGCTAGTCCTTGGCTGTGTGGCAGACCACTCCTTAGCACAAGAAGGAAATTTAGTGAGTCTTTCAAACACAGTGCAACCTCCATTAGCTGCAACCACACACGCAGCCAGGAGGCTAACCTTCAATTTAGGTAGTTCTTGTCAGGTTGCACAAGTAGTGTTATCACCTATAATTGACTACAGGACTTCAATTATGCTGGTAAATTTAGCAATAATTACACATCTTTGCCACCATCAGGAATTACCTCTGAGGGCATGAAATCTGTTTAAACTCACTTTCAATGAATTCAGAGTTCAGCATGTTTGCTCAGCTACGTGCATTCATTTGACTGTAATGAGCTTGCTCATTACATGAAACACTCCATGAAAAACTATCTTGATTCACTCCTTGTTTCTCAAAGAAACCAGTGTACCTATGACAGTTTCTTTGGAACAGAAAGAAGAACATTTCTCTCCTTTTGACACAGCAGAACTTTTTCACATTAAAAAAAACCAGGAAATGGTTTTTTTGGTCAGAGAAATCCAGGATCTTCTTAAATTCCTTACTTTCTTCATTATAATCACTACTTCTCTACCCCAGCCTTCCTGCTTGTTGCTGTAAAAGAATGTTTTTGAGCCCAAGAGCTTGTATAATTCCCTCCTTAGAGAGGCAGTGAGGAAAATGAGCCATTCCTGATGGGTACCAGAAGGTACCACTTTGCTTTGTGAAGTGCTCACCTACCACAGTGGCAATACAAGAATTATAGAAGAACAAAGCAGACTGTGATATGTAATTCCCCAATTTTTCTGCCCCCATCAAATCCAGAATTATTTACAGTAGCCTGCTGCTGCTCCTCTTAATTTTGCCCCTTTATTAGGTCTCACACTAGCAAGTTTCCTCAGAGGAATGCTGTCCCGCTGTACCCCCACTGATATCCTCAGATATCTTCCTTTCTCACTGGTGCACATCTCCTACACCACAGGAAAGGGAGAGCAAAAACACAGCACCTGGCACATGCAGAAGAACAAACAATATGATCTGTTATCCAAAGGAAAGACTGAAATAGGGTAACCTCTTATGCTAACATCAGAGGAAAAGGAAGAGCTTACATATACCACACAAACTGCATAAACAAGTACTCCAGGTAAAAACTATTTCAAGTCACTGCATTAGACTAAATTTTAACTGGGCTGCCCTTGCCCCCTTTTGTCCTTTCCTCCCCAAATTTTTTTTCTCATTAAAGGAACAGATTATTAAAACTGTTCTTAAAAGTAT
This sequence comes from Loriculus beryllinus, assembly GCA_039877255.1. Taxonomy (NCBI): domain Eukaryota; kingdom Metazoa; phylum Chordata; class Aves; order Psittaciformes; family Psittacidae; genus Loriculus; species Loriculus beryllinus. Next base: position 5,232 of record JBCJKH010048369.1, read on the forward strand.
CAAAAGCCAATTCCTGATATTGCACATAAATACCTTTTGCTACAAGAACTACAGAATAAAGCCTATTAAAATCTGCTTGGCAAACAAAACATGAATACTTGCTGCTGGTACAACAACAAGCATCTCACTATACACCAAAGATGAGCAAGTAATACTGGAAATTGTTCCTCACAGCAGTAGCACCTTTGGAAACTAACTCATTCTCCTTAAAAATGTTCTTTCTCCACATCAAACACTCGTCGGGAATGCTGCGGCTGCTCTCTTAGGAAACACAACCACCTCTGCAAGACCTAATTTCTCTGTGAAGGTTAATTAGTTTAATGCAGGAAATGGTCTAGTGGAGTTGGGGATTTCTTTTTCAAATAAATGAGGTAGAGACTTGAGTTTGGTAAATATTGCCTGAGAAAGTGTGGCTTTTGGATGCAATGCTTTGAACAACAGAGCATATAGCATAACAGAGTATATAAAGCATATAGCATAGAGCATATAGCATAGAGCATAACAGAGTATATAAAAAGAGAGAATAACATCCCACAGTTTCTACCTGAGTTGGCAATTTGTTAAGGTTCTTATTAAACTGGAAAAACTGAAATGGCCTCATCTGGGGGTTTGAATTGCTTCCTGCTTACTTCTGTTTCACTCTATTTTGTTCACTCAAACCTAATCTGAACCAGAACATAGCTGAGGTTGGGATTTGGAACAAGCTGCAGAGACTGACATCTTGCTGAGATACAGATGCTTCAGCGAGAGGATTTTTCATCATGGCATATCAAACCACATTATTTTAATTTGTTCTAGACAATAGCAGTACACAAGACAGTAAAGAGAATTTGTATTTCTTGCATACTGATTTGCACAGTCAAGATTATCACATACATTTCAAATTGTAAGACACTGATCTCTGAAGCTCATAACCTTAAACCACAGCTTATTCGGGCATCACAAACTTAATTACTCCGAATCATGTCACTTATGGAAACACTTATTTAGAAGATTATTTTCAAACTGGCAGTTTGGGTTTCAGTTAGGATTTGATTTGCATTCCTTCTCTACTTTTAGGGAGCTTGTGTATCTTCCCCATCTTAGCCCGGTAGACTTTTCTCTCTAGCCCCTGGTTGATTTTCGAAAGCTGTAAACTGAAAGCCACCATGCAAACAATTCTGCTTATGTAAAAGTAAAACTTTACTCACTTTTCATCAGTAGGGTAACATGAGAGGCAACTGGATGAGCACATGGTCTGAGAAGCAGAAAGGTCACATTATTGGATGTCTTCTCAGAAAAAAGACAAGTTTTAAGGGGCTATCATATCAGCTTGATGAAAATGTTTCACATACAAGCCCGTATTTCTCATTGTTTTGGTAGCCTGTGCAGTGTTTATTTGAGAGTTTCCCAGGGATTTCCTGCTTTATTAAGGAGACCGCATCCTGAAGCATAGCATTTACCTAAGTTACCTATGTGATTAAATGAGGTAAGTAAAACACATGGATGAAGCTCCTGATACCATAGGCATTATGCTTTAAAAAAAAAAGAAGTTTAACAGGGACTCTTCTTTAGCTATAAAGACTATTTTTAGCCATTGGGAGATGTTGTTTGTACATACATACCACAAAAGTTAAAGTTCAGCAAGAAAATACAGAAAAATTAGGTACATTTACCATATACTAAGAATTACTGTGTTTTAGAAACATGGACTAAATAAAGATCCCTAGTGTAAAAGCACCACCCGGCAAGAATGGCTATTGGCAAAACTCCTAACCAGAGTTTAGGCTGCAGACAGACAACTTCAGATCACTTCACAACATTTTCCAATTTTTTAACTTAATTTAAATTCTGTTCTCATTGTCTTACTACATAGAAATACCAACAGAGATCAGCACTTTCAGGTGAAGAGACTTTGATTTTGTAAAACTTACTTCTTTTTAACCACTGTAGCCAAACACTGCTTAAAACTCTTTCTATAAAGGAGGTAAGAGCAGCTTCAGTATTTTTCTTTTACAGAAAAAGTTAAAATTCCATAATCCCCCCAAAACCTGTTATTGCATACGGTACAGAGCTGTTTAAAGCATAAGTGCATATTACTATATGCTAACAAATACTCTACTTCCTATTTTGAAGCACTTAATTTAAAAATACCATTATTTTTCAGTGTCATAACCAAAAAGTCTCAAAAATAGAACATATTGCTTAAAATTCAACAGACAGCCATACAAAATATTGATAATATACCAGATAGATAGTCACAAATGTCAACAAAAGCAGTTTTGATATAATTTCTATTGTTTTTGTTATCCTTCATGTTATTCTTCATAACTCAGACAATAAATTGAACAAACTCTAACACAACCACAGCTCTGGCTGAAAGGTTCTCAAACACAGATCTAGGGAAGGATGACTTTGATACCATCCAAATCACCCACTGTGTTTTGAGTAGTTCAACAATCAGCAGGCAAAGGCAGTCATCACTGGACAGTCACACAACACTTCATTGCTATCAAAAGACAGCAAAGTGAGACTGCAGTGGCAACACAGTTTATGAAATAAGAGCTCTATGACATTTGTACACCTGGCAAAATTTTTGCATTAAACTTTATTATACACATAGGATGGTTCAGTTTGTGTAAACACAAGCTCTTGATGCTCTTTAGATGTTTCAGGCTACCTGAATTTTCTGCACACCATAACACAGCACCTACAAGAAGGAGACCTGTGTCTTTTCTGGAGAGGCATCACATCCCACCACTCACAACAGTATTTGCTCAAAGTTAACTAGAAACAGCTGAACTCCAGTAAGTTTTTCTCCCTATATCAGTTATCTGTTTGTCCTTTTAAATTTTTCTGCCAAATATGAGATCAAGCAAATGTCTTCAGGACATGAGAAATATTCTGCTACATGTCTTCAGCAGCCCAGTAAGCAACACTGCTCAGTAGTCATAGAGTATGCTTCATGAACGTTCCTTTTATGTTCTCTGATAATAACAGCCATTATAAGACTATTTCGTTCACATGCTGGGCATCATGAAACAGCTTTTAATATATCATAGCTGCAGAGAAATTATTAAAGCGCTTGCCAGTCTTGTCTGACATTCAACAGATTACTGCATTTCTTTACTTCAGTTTTTCCCTCTGTGGATCTGGCCACATGCGTAAAAAACCAGGAACTATACACAAGAAACAGTGCAAGATCATAGAATGCTTTGGGTTGGAAGGGATCTCAAAGCTCATGTAGTTTCAGCCCCCCCTACCATGGGCAGGAACACCCTCCAGACCAGGTTGCTCAAAGTCCCATCTGTCCTGGCAAGTCGATGCAAAGAGGCAAAATATTTTCTGAAACCATCTTAAGAAGTGCTTAAGAGCTCGTTCATTATACATGGAATGGGTTACCACCTGCAACTAATAGCAGCTCCACAAAGTAGTAACTTAGCTTTCAAGCAACTTGTCAAAGAATTATTATTGTGAAGAGGATTCCTTACAAGCCATAGGTTTTCCTTTCTCTCTCACCCCCTGTGTATCTTCCTTCTGTGTATTGGCAAATGTTGCTTTAACTGCAGTTATAAAGGGTTGCTTTAAGTGCCTCAAGCTTTTACACTTTTCCCTATCTAGACATGGAGGTGTAAGGCAGGAGGGCGTACACACTGTGGTAAGGCTCAGCCTTTGAACTCACCATCCCATTTTCCCCCTTTCTTACACTTATCTAATCTACTCGAGATGCAGTTGTTTTGCTAACTGGCTTAAGTAGGAGCCTAGCTTATTGCATTATACGGGTTTTCACATACGGTAGTGACCACTGGCCTATTACCTCTTCAAATAGACCAGACACATTTATTTGTATGTGTGATTCCATAAACATGAGAAGACTGGAGTATAAGTTTCGTGTTGCCAGCAGCAATTTTGTCTGCTTTCACAGTAGCAAAACAGAACCATACTTAAAGTATAAGAGATCAGTGAACTGCTGCCTTTGGAGTGTACTAAAAGGGGACCCCAGTGCAGCCGTTTGGACACTGAGTGGCAAACACCATCTGTATCCTTTTCCCTTCCATAAAAGGAACCTTTATAGGAGTGTAAAGGAAAACAAAGAAAGATTATTACCAGTAGTTATAAATACTCAAACGAATAGTTAATCATCCTATCAGAATGAGAATTTTTTCAACATTGTACTAAAGCAAATTAGTCAAAAATACAAAGCTATCGAACAAGAGTGCTCCAATAAGCAAGTGATCAACTCAAAACATCAACCAAACAAAAAATAAATCTCACCATCTCCCAGCTTTACAGCTATTAAAATACGGGGGTGAGGGGGTAGGGGAAGGAAAAGCTTAAAACTAGAATTTTACTTCGCTCATTTTACTTAGGCTACTCTTGAATCTCCAACATTTTCCCCTTCTGGTCAGAAAAGCTAAAGCACTGCAAGCATCCCTACATGGGATTTGCTTACAGAATGCCAAAGCCAGTAAACGGCAACAAATACTGCTGGGGCATGTATGAAAATTTTGGTTTGTTTTTTTTTTTTTGTGCTGTTTTCAGTTAGTCAGCCCTAGAAATCAACACGGAGAAGAAAAATAAACACGATTTTGAGATGTACAGTAGTAAGAACTAACGTTGTATCCAGACAAGGAACAAGCTATTTAAAACAGAAGTTAGTGGGTTAACCATCTTAACAGCTTAGACTGCATGTTTATTCAAGCTGCAACAAGAAGTCAGCCAGTGAAGCAAGGGCCCTCCATTGTGAGTCTGTGCTCCACACAAACAGTTCTGACAGCTTTAAGCTCTTTCTTGTTTAGGAGGTTGTTTGTTTC
>JBCJKH010048372.1:0-12269 GCA_039877255.1 Loriculus beryllinus
AGAGCCATGCATAACTAACAACACACCTACCAATTCTCACAGAATAATTCGTTCATGGTTCACTTAACAGATGCTTTTCTCCTTTCCCTCCTGAATGTCAGCTTTGAATTTCAGCACTGCAAATGGCCATTCCATCTCTCAATGACCCTTCCTTGATATATTAAAAAAGTGCCACAGAATTGAAAAGTACTATAGTAAACATTTTTGAGCACACAACCCAACTACCTTTATAAATTATATACATTATAAATGTATCACTGTACTAATAAATTATGTACATTATAAAACATACACAATACCAGAAACGAAAAGAAAAAAGAGATCATTTCATTTTTATGTAAAGAAACCCCCTTTTGGCTCTCACACAAAAAAAAATTATTATTTAGTGAGAGAAATGTGACTGTGCTTAATTTTGAAAATACTGTTTTAAGATTTTGTGACACAGTGATTTGAAGATGTGGGTCTAAGTCCAGTTTATTTTTGTTCTCAGTTATAGCTGCCATAGCTGGAAAAGATACCTTAACAAAAACATGTAGATCCAAAAGGCTACACTTACTAAATCACAACTCTCATTTTTAAATCCCATCTAACAACAATACTAAAATTTTTGTTGAAATTCAGCTTGTAAATTTCCATCTTGCTTGACGTCAGCCAGTTATTCTTGCAAATTAATTGCAAAGTGTTTTGACAAACGGGCTCAAACTCCACCTGAACTCCTCGTTTGGATTTTTTTTAAAAAGGTAGAAAATCCAATTTCGAAGTTTTTTGTAGGTGACACACACTGGTTTTAGCAGCAAAACCATGTAAAAACGGAAACACTTCCAAACATTCATTTTCAGCAAACGAAGAACGGATGATGAGTTTCAAATAAATGGCGTTTGGAACTGCAAGATGCAGTGTTCTTAGCATCAGAGTAATTAAAAACCCATAAACGAAATTGTGAACTCTTGCAGTTGGTGGTAAAAATCTCAGCACTAGCACAGAAGACATTGTTAGGACAAAGAGGAGACAAGAAGACTATTTATCTTCCTTCCTAGAGCAGTGGAATATAAAGTAGTTTTGCCAACAGCTGTAACTTAAAAGTCTTCCAGCTAGCATGCTATAAATTCAACCATTTATGGATGCACCAAGTACACAGTTGAACACAGTTCCAGGTCTAATTATAATAAATTTAATTCCTGAACAAGGAGACTAAGAGAGAAAGGGCTCTTAGAGCAAACAGTTCAGAAGAAAATTTACCTGTAATTGTTATTTTTGCTGACCACTTGGATGTGCCATCCAAAACACTTTGTTTTGCTGCTTTTGTATATTGTACAAAGTCTTCTTTGGAAATATTAAACATCTCCTGGATCACTTCAAACACCTCCGGTCTATTTTTTTCTCTGATCTTCATTCTTTCCTTCATAGCACTGATAATGTTTTGTGTTTTATCTTCTGCACCATGTTTGGAACTCTTCTCAGCCGCTCCTGAAATAAGAGAAAAGGTCAAATTTTTTTTACAAGAATTGTTATCTTAGTTATTTAATTCTCCAGCCACTTGCTAGTACTGCAGTACTCCAAGATGTGTGTTTCATCTGGATTATATCAATCCTCTTATATTTACTCTTTGCAATACCTAAAATTATCAGTTTAACATGACAGGTTAATATTAAACTTCAATAAAGTATGTTTTATACCTGGAAATATTTATTGAATCAGTATTATTCAGTGCTGACTTGTACTTAAAAACATCCAAACATATGAGCAACTTTTCCTAAACATTTATGCCTACTGACTGCTCCAAAAAGGTGTGTAAAAGTGTGCAGTATCTGGGTCTGTCTGCTCTGCCCTTTACTTGTTACTAGCTAAGCTTCAGTAAAACGTATATGAATAATTCTTAAAATAATTTTTTAATTTCCTTTCTAAGTCAGCATGATGTAACAATATTTTCATTCCTTTTTCTCCTTTTGAGTAGGATGGTATAAGAAACTGTATTTGTCTCGTTAGAACAAAAAAATCCCCCAAATTAACATAAACAGTACTTAAACAAGATAATGTTTCCACTGCAATATTTTTTTAGAGAATTTTTAGTTTGACAATAAGGACATTAATCTAGACGCCTGCTATGCTCTCCCACAGTGGAAATCTAATGAACAGGAGAAAGAAATTGACATAGCAACATTTTTGACAATCTGGAAACAATTGTTTCCAGATACATCTCAATATTTGCTGATGCTGCCTGACTCATGGAGTTTTTCATTCCTTCCAGGAACAGTGTTAATAAAAAATTAATGATCACATAAATCCATTTAACAAAGCATTCAAAACCTACTGAATGTAAGCATTCTCTGGATTTAAGCATTTATATTAGTTTGGGACTATCCTAACTGTAACACTGACTTGACATCCTCAGTCTGGACGACTAGTGCACTCCATCCCTTCATTAAACATCATGCATCAACAAAGGAGAACTTCACAAAGCTCAGTGTTAGGAGTGGAGTCTTCTGATGGCTATTAAAGCCACCCTTCCATGCTCTGCTTACCGAAGTGTAAACATGTACTTAGCTTTGTACTCTGATTGCAGCTGTACAGATTTAAGGGAGTGCTTTTCCAAGAATTCTAACACTGAAACCATACAAGGAATTTCTTCAAGCAATACTGCACCAGACCCGTCTTGTGCGATATTAAACTTAAGGATCTAACCCATAAATTAAGTTAGAAAACTAAGAAAATACTCAGGTGATTTGCTGATTTAGCTGGGACATATTACAGGCTTTATTCACAGCTTTTCCCCAGGAGAACTCTGGAGAGAATTCTCTCTCTAAAGATCTTAAGTGATTTCAGAGGCCCTTTAAAAGCCAAAATGAAGTTCTCCTTATAAAATGAGGTAATGTTTCTGCTCAATGTCTCTGCTATACATACTGTACTGGAATAACCCAAGTGTACTCTTGAAAAAAACAAATGTCCATCTTGCAGTTGGGCATGAGAAAAGAATCATCGGTGTGGTTAAAGCTGTATTACAAATCTTGGAAGCAAAAACATTTCTGCAGTGCTAAAGAAGTTATTTCAAGTCTTGACAAGACTGACGTATTAAGCAAGATGCAAGAAGACTACAAATTTTATAATCAATGACACATTAATCACTCGCTACAGGTATTGCTGAATTTTAGCTCATGTTGTTAAACACTACTCAGGGGCTCAAAATGTGACAATCACCCTCACGCGATGTGTCGCTGTTATCACTAGCAGCAGTAAGTACTTTGTCCTTCCAAATGGTTATGAAAACATCAGCTAGCTAGCCATCCTCCATGCCTGGGAGGATCAAAATATTATTGTTCCCTTTAAATGGATAGTAAAATTAAGATAAAATTATGTTGAACCACTCACCACACAATTAGAATTCAGATTTTTCAATAATTATGAGGAACACAGTTCCTTCTCTACACTACTGGCAAACACCCTTCTCCCGATCACATTATTTTTGTTGAGGTACTCTCAGGTTACAATGGCTAAAGAAGATCTTGATAAACCTGAAAATCTCTTTGAATAACTTTTTTTTTTTAATGCAGAAGACTAATTCTAGTCTAGTCTAGTTCTAGTGATTCAGATTTTTACACACTGAAAAACTATGAATTGGTGGAAAATTAATTAAATGCTACCATGAAACCAAATACCAGTAAAAAATTCTCTAGGGATTTTATCACAAAAGAGATGATTTCTAAGCTGCCTGGAAAGAGTGACAGGTACTTCTTACAAGATGCAGGAAAACAACATTTTTCATTTTCTCGTGTTTTCTGCCCTTACTTTGAAAGTACAAATACACCATCATGATGAAATGATAAACCATGGACACAATCTGAGCAGCAAAAAAGTATTCCTATTGAAAACCTTGCTGCTTTTTGAGGCAGTACAGATAAAATTGGAATTTGCAGAAAAAAGAAATTTGCTTTGAGTTTTACTGAAAAATCAGAATAGGCTTCTATTTATACTAAATTATTTATTGCAGCTATTTTCACATCCTCTACTGCTGACAGTCTATCAACAGCTCTTTTCATACAGTATTGATCAGACTAATTAAGACAATATTCTTACGTATATTGCAAAGGAAGTGAACAAGCCCCTTTTACTCTAGGGACTGATACAAACTCAACGTGATTAAAATCAATTCTGATTTAATACTACACCTACTATTAGAAAGGATATCTTGTTGAAGATGAGAGGTCTAATGAAAGTACTACCGATTTTTCTTACACGTAATTTAGAACAAGCTTAGATATTGATGTTTAAGAGCTTGAGATGTCTACAATCTACATTAGCAATCATTAAGCATATAAAAAAAGAAAATTACAGAAGCCTGGAGGCCAATATGTCCTTGTGATTATGAAATGGCCAAAAGGACGACTGTAATAAAAAAGCTCCACGATGAACCACATTCATTTCACTTTACGATACTGTTAATGTAAGCTTTCTTATAGAACCAACTACACTGCTCAATTCATTCTTTTAGTGAAATGATAAATATTTTAACTTAAATGAAACAAAGCACATGAAATTAATTTTCAAAGTAACATAACATTCAAATTTGCTGAACAATTAATGTCGCAAAAATATGTGACAGGATTCTCAAAAACATTGTATAGTAATGGGAAGATTTGGATCCCTTAGTTGCATTAAATATTTTTTTATCTGCAGCTTGCCTCCTAGAGGTTTACTCTTTCAAGAATCAGTTGTTCAATGCCTTCAAACTTGGCACCACAGATGACTGCCAATCCTACTTGTTTTTTGCAGGCTCTCTCTCAGTATTATCATTTATACATTTGTAAAAATTCTTCAAAGACAATATGGTTCTTTGAGCCATCTGTTATGTTTTCTGGGGCTGGTGATATGGGCCAGAGAATCCCTGGGCTGAGTACTTCTTCAGATAAGTGAAAAGGAATATAAAAAGGATACTTTTAATCTGTTATCTTTTGTAGCTTTTCAGTTTTGCGTTTTAGTCAAGAGTGAACTAATACAGGGATGGAATACATCTCTCATGTCACCTCCATGGTTGTGGCACCACAAAAAGCAGCTCAGCTGTTCTGTAGATAACAAATTGTTTGCACTTACAGAAGAAGCTACTCACAAGTACCTTCTTTACTTGACAGACTTCTGAAAACTCACCACCAACAATCATATTAATGCTGCACAATATACTTTCATAATACTTGATTTTCAAAGGAAGCATTCTTTTCTCAGTTGTGAAACTATCCTATTTACTGTTCTGTATTTTTGTCTATTTTATAGCACATTAATGTGACTACAGTAAGCATTAGGAATATTTTTTATCTCCGTTTTAACGTTTCTTGTGTTCTAAGTTAAAATAAAACAAGGAGGGTTTATGTCATGTAACAAATTGTTCTGGATGTTGACACTGGCAGGAGAAAGTAAATAATATACTGGTGCTGCCAAAGTTTATTTTGTAACAGACTAGCAACATTCATCAACTTCCAAGGAGAAAACCAAAATTAAAACTCAATATTTCATGATGTTTCTGGAAAGCTCCTTAGCCAATGATTACCAACATGCTTCTACTAATTTCTGATGATCTGGCTCTTCAGTTTGGGGAATATCTGAGTGTACACACAAAATCAAAAGGTGTTAAGTACTGCAAAGCTTTAGCTGTCAGGAAATACTCACTCTGCAGACAGTCAGCATTTAGGAGGTCTTGGCACTTCTCATGGCATTTGACACCACATTCAGTACATCTCATGCCTTGTCTGGCTATGCCCCAAAGTAGACCTTCACATTCATAACAGTATGTGGGAGTTGTAGCTGTCCAGACTTCAAAGTTATGAGGTGTAGTTGATGATATTGGATAGATCAAAGCCTGCAGTGTTTTCTTGAAGACATGTATTTTCTGTTGGATAAATAAAAAGATTTACGTTGAAGTACTGGTTAACGAGTGAACTGGAGCTAAAGCATATACCTTTACATCTAAAATGTTACAAAATATCAGAATATACATAGAAGCATGAATTAATTTGCAAAATACTAATTAACTCATTTTGCCTTGCACTTTGAAGACAAAAAAAACCCTTGATGACCATCTAGTTGTACATCTGGTGAACATGCTGTAATTTGTGTGGTTTGTCCATATGAGCTTTAACATAACTGCCGTCATTCTGACAGTATAGAAAGCAAGGCTGACTTGCTCAGTTAAGCATGTGTTAACACTCCCATAATTTGAATATTCCCTAGTGGTAAGTATACGATAAATGCAAGATATTAGCCTATCTAACAACACACTGACATGCTCTTGGTTTTATGTATCTGAGTCTTGACTAAACCATGTGAGATTTTGCTAATAATAAGTTGCCTAATAAAAATAAAATATTTTTTTGTGTGTGTGCATATCTGCATAACATTTCACAGAACCATCAATTAAAGCATTTCAGCTACTACAGGAAAAAACATATAGCCATAAATCTAGTGATTTACAGGTTTAAGCACCACAAATAACAAAACCAAATGTTAAGCAGCTTAGGCTGCAGCAGTTCTTATTAAAGTTCATAGTTACATGCTAAAAACAACATCTGTCCTGTGAAGCCTAGCAAAACAAATGTAGTCAGACTTTTCATGGACATTTTACCCAAGCACCCCTGAGAACACTGTAGAACTGAACTAGGAAAAGAAGCTGATATATCAGGAAAAACTAAAACAAATATACAGAATTCTCTCCAGAGTGCTTTCTTAGCCTACTCTAGACAATTAGCCATCTCAGAACTCCCCTGAAAGCAAGCAAAGGTTAGCACTGGTTTGACCTAGCAGAGGAACTGGGCTAATTCATGGCCACATAACTCAGCAGACTTCATCTTTGTGCATTTCTCTACCCTCTGCCCCCCATATCACAGTCTACCAGCTACAGGTGTCAGGAAGAAAACTTCAAAAACAACCTAAAGTGAAGTTACGCAGCTTGTTGAGAAATCATGTTTCTCAGAAACCACCATCTTTGAAGATTCCTTTGCATATTACACTCCCTCACTCCTGAACTCTAGTAGTATCACCACAACTACTACCTTTTTACCCTGTTCAACTTCACTGGGTTTTTTTCACAGTATAAATATTTTTATCATTTTGCCAGTAACTTGTATCTATTTCTGAAATGGCACTAAGTAACAAATGACACAGCTCAATAGGTCTTGAACTAAACATCTGAGGGTAAATGAAGTTTTAAGCTGAAAATTCAGTTGTTAAAGCAAACTAGAATTGTAAAGTAGATTTTTTTTTTATATTACTATCTAGGAGCTTTCATTCCTAATACTATTCCCTGCTTAAATGTATCTATTATTCACAGAGCTCTGGGCATGGCAGTATTAATATTAATATAATTAATATTAATATAAAATATAAATATAAATATACTGTTAATATAAAGGAGGATTATTTAGTTACCTGTTTCTCTTCCAAAGTGAAATTTATTTCTGTCATATACGACTACAGATACTTTTTCAGTATCAATAGTGTATTATTTTCACAAACTTGCAGCTCTCTTTGTTCAGCAAAGCAATTAAACAAACACTCAACCGAAATCATGTGTTTAAGCATCACTGAAGTTAATACTTTGACATTGCTATCCTTCTGGTATAACCCATTCGTGACACAGTGAGTTTGTAGGTTCTCAGCACTGATCCAAAGACATTTTGAACAATGTCAGGTGGCACAGCTCAAAGCATTTAACCGCTGGTTTTAATTTTTTGAGTAAGTAGCATTTGATTTTTAATAAAAGGCACTACCTCAAAGAATTTCCATACTGAATCTAAACAGTCAAATGACCTGCTTCCGTCAGAGTCACTAATATTCCCTCCAGAAAAAGTTGAAGGACAATAAAAACCGAAATAGCCTTTATCATAAGAGTAACTTGCTGAAAGGGACTCTTCTTCCTTAACTTTCATTGGTGACTGCACTCTGGTTTTGTGGAGAGTATCTGGAGAGTTCTTTTATGCCTGAAAATGTCTGCTCTTTTTGTTTTCAAATCTTGCTCTACTCAGTTTTAATAATGCCTTAGGGCATTAAGTTCTCCTGGCTACTTGCAGATCAAGAAGAAAAGTATTACCCTTCACTTGTTTTAGATATCTTGCAAGTAGTCTTACTAGCCTTACCATTACATTTATCCTGTAGGGAAGAGTACCCACTTCCCTTTAGTATGTTTAGTGAGAGCTGGCATAAACCAGGCTTTTCTTCACCTCTCCTTTTGAATTAGCTTTTTACATTTTCTCAAATCAACTTTTATGTACCTAAATTGTATTTCTTGTCTTCCCTTGGGCTTATGTTTTTGTTTAAGGATTTCATAACAAATATCTACTTCTGATACACAATTTTTCATTTGGCCTAGTTGAAGTGAAGGCCAGAGAGTATAATGGCATAAAAATATATTCAATTTATTTTCCCTTTCCATTTCTCCTGAACCATAGTTCAGTGGTTTCTCCTGATTGACAGAACGCACTAGAGAAATGTAACCTCTCCATTGCGATTTACTGCTGCCTTTTTTCATCCTGAACAGTACCAATAAAGTCAGAATGTGCAAGTACTGTTCAAATTATTCTCTTTTCCTGCATTTGTTGGCAATTTACACGGCCAACTAAACTTGCACTTTTAGCCCTCCAAAGTCACAACTTGGTAGTTTCTGCATGAGTGGAGGCACATAAATGAATATTTAAACCTGTATTTACTGTCATAAAAGGTAGTAATGCTTATAAATGGTTTACATGTTTGTTTAGCAAACACCTTTTAGTAAAAGATACGAAGTAACTTAAGGACTTTTACTGAAATTAGATGGTTTTATAGAAGCTATAATATAAATGGAAAGTCTCTATTTTGAACCACTTACATGGCATAAGTTTGTTCTCTGTAATTTTCCTTCAGCCTTTAACTCCGTTTTCACATTCCATAGTTCTCCATTCTACTTTTGTTGTTATTTTGACATAGCAGAACAAAATAACTACTGCTCCTACTGAAAGATCGTTTCAAATACCAGCTGTTTTCCATCTCATCAATCCATCCCTGAGCACTACCAAATTGTTCCTTTAGGATTACCGTATAAGCACAGAAAGTTCAGAATAAATTCGAGAAGAGGAATGGGCGTGCGTGTACTTGTGTTACGTGTTTCAGCTCCCAGAATACTTGTCAACATATTCTACTTCTCCATTTTTCCACTATCAAGCTTAACAACAGTGTAAGAAAAAATTCAACACTTTTTTTTTCCAATGTAGGATATATTCTAGATGTCAGTGTTTTCACTAGCAATATAAGGAACACAAAAGGCGTCTTTACTCCTTCAAAATAGTGCTTTTGCTTAGTTTAGCCTGTAAATCTGCTTGCATCACACAAAGTATTGCTGAAGATGGTGTGTGTTGTGCTTTTGTTTAAAATAAATTTCTTTTGCAAAAAACTAAGTGAAATCAGTAACAGAAACCCACAAAACACGTGTTTTATTAGCTACGAGAATACAGTTTTTCAAAAGATTCTCCTGGTCACTTGTATGAATGAAATACTTCTTCATCTAGATCCCATGTGTTATTAAAAGAAGTTACGAGCACAAGATCTAATAATGTCCCAGCCACCCATAAGGACTTGGGAAAAAAATTAATAATCACACAGAAATCTTGCAGAGTCCTATTATTCTAACTGTACTGATGGTGTGATGAACAGAGAGATCCTGAGAGCCCACAGGTAAAGTGTGGTGCAGCTGGTCAGTTTAAAAGAAAAGGTTTTCCAAAGCAACTGGTTTTTTTTTTTAAACAAAGGTTTTCTGCTTAGTGTCTTCTAACTGTCAGCAGAAGCAAACCTGTTTCTGTCACTGTGGATCAGCCAGCAGATTCCGTTAAGATCCCTGAAAGTTCCTACAGAATAAACAGGATGCTTATACACTCAGTTCTATCCAGTTTGGAATGTCTAAGGCTGAAATAATTTCTTAAGAACTTTGAACAAAAAATTTCTCTATTATTTATATTACTTAAACCTGTTATTGAAAACACTTACCATTTCATCATTGTTTATGGAGGTCCGGATGAGCATTGCCATGGAAATACCAGATTTTCGAGCTGCAAGTGTCTGTTTAAGGCAAAATGCAAAACTGTTAAAAATTATACTAGTAATTTCAGTTACTGACTCTAATGGAAGGCAAGTAGTACCCGATTATGCTATTGGATTAAAACAAAACTGTAGGAGTTACAAAAGCTTTTAATTAACGTTTTGCATCACAACAACCTTTCAGGTTTCAGTACATAATGCAAGCACACTTTCCATCATCATTACTGTTTCTTTCAGCAGTGCCTAGCTTAACTGCCATTCCTAATATAAAACCTGGTATTCAGGGGTTTTTGACTCATTTTTTTTAAACCGCAGGCTGTCACTGTTTTTCCGCTTTGCCAACCAAATTAATGTGGTACAAGGATAGGCATCCTGCCCTAATTTGAAAGCTGTCTGTGCCTTCAGCAACATGGGAGATCATTTTGCAATAGTCTTATCATTCAAGTTGTCAGTCCAAATATTTTTTCTTAATTCACTGAGCATTTTTAAACTGTGTATGTTTATAAAATGCTGCTTGTCTTCAATAAAAAAGTCTGGGAAACCAAAATGTGACTTTCACCTTAAAAGACAATATTAATTCAATACTATGAATAGCTATGTGGACAAATACTCTGGTTCTTGAAGAGAGGTAAAAAGGCTGGAACTCTGTCTCAATCTGTCCTCTTTAGTCCACATGATGTTATGGGTATTATACGAATATTTCCCAGTTCTTAAGACTACGTCCTTGGTCACAGAGACAATCTCATTTGCTCTAGCATAGTACACACAAAGGCAAACAAAGTATTTTTAATATACAAATTTTATCTTCCTTACTGCAATATCCCTGTAATTAAATGAGCATAATGATTAAAAGGAAAAAGATCCCTGTGGAAAGGAGCTCTGTGTGTTTTCCAAATAATATTTCAACTCTGATTATTACTTCCGCTATCAACAGTCCTTCTGGCCTGACAGAGACAGGTAAGATTTATTCTACTGTACAAGATATTAACCATAACACTCCTGTATTACTGCACTTTATCTGCAAAATTGGTCTTATGCATCCTTCCCCCTATTCTAAATCATTCCAAGCCTGCCTGTAAACTTTTGCTTTATCTTTGTTTCTCTGTAATCCAGCATCAGTTTTGTCATGCTTGCTGCCCTCATAGTCCAGCAGTGTGAAGAGGATCAATTACACCACCCACTAACCATAAATCTGTTGCTGCCTTTGTTGTGAGGATACAGATTTTCACCTCACTGTGATGTGGGTCTCTGTAGCGCCTCCATTACAAAGCTATTACAGAAAAAGATTCAATGATATTTTGCATATGATACTCTTATTTTTATGAAACACATACTGGGTCAGAAGTAACTTAGGTTTACACCAGCAAAACCACATCATTAATCTTTGGATGGAGAAACAATTCAAACGTCTTCCAATTTTATAATTCATAACAATGACATTTTAAATGTTGGTGGGCTGGGTTTTTCCTAATTCATTTAGAGATATTAAGGCTGTTAATACTAATTTAAAACAATCACTTCCCCTGAGAACATATACATTCAATTTCCAGTAAATTTCCCTTGATAATAATTAAACTTGCAAATTGATACAGAATTATTAATCTTACGAAAACAGTTATAGAGTAGGAAGTCATCCTTGGCACAGAAACATTTGACTTATTGCTGTCCTATTACAGCTACTGTGGGATGCAAAGAACCTTCCCCCCTTTTATTTTAAGCTCTGAGCAGTTCACCAAGCCTATGCCATTAATTTACTCTCAGTTTTCCCACTTTGTTATTAATAAGTAAATAATTCTGCTTTTCTGGAGAAATTCCATTGGTCTGCACCACTGAGATTAACAAAGTGACAAGAAAGATGAAACAGAAATGTTTTGTGACAAAATCTAACGCTACAGGAGCCACAGCCACACACCAAAGTGAGAAATGGCAAGCAAAAAATGTGTTAGAAATTTTAAGAAACAAGCACTGAACAAAAACAGAGGAGTGCCTGTGCTTAAGAATGGAAAGAAGCAAACTGGAGTATTTTGGAAAGAGGAAGAGAAAACTGCTGCCAGACTCATTTAAAGGAAACAAGGATGCAGGATACGAATGTAGCAAGAAGACTTTTCTCCCTACTGCCCTTCTGTTTTTAAATAGTAGGCAAGGAAGATGAAACAGAAATGTTTTGTGACAAAATCTAACGCTACAGGAGCCACAGCCACACACCAAAGTGAGAAATGGCA
>JBCJKH010048372.1:14477-29115 GCA_039877255.1 Loriculus beryllinus
GGAGGTTGTGAATGCTCCATCCCTGGCAGTGTTCAAGGCCAGGTTGGACGAAGCCTTGGGTGGCATGGTTTAGTGTGTGGCAGGGGGGTTGGAACTAGATGATCTTAAGGTCCTTTCCAACCCTAACGATTCGATGATTCTGTGATTCTATCATTAGAAAGGATATCTGGAAAATGCAGGTAAACTTTTTCTAATAATTTTGGCATAAATGATGCAAAGTAGAACACATTCACATAAGGCAAAACTTCACTTAGGATTCATTTTCCAAAAAAAGTCATCATAAAATACAGCATTCATAACATCTCTAAGTTACTGAACATTTTAGAACATGTATCAGTGTAAAAGCACTTACCATAGCCTGAAAAATCCAGCCGAAATAGGAAAGAAATCATAAAGAATATTAATAATTTGCCAGCTTTATTGAGAAAAAAATAAAATCAACTGATATCTATTTCAGTCGGTGTCAGAAGTAGATTTTTAAAGAACATACAGTTAAGAGCTATACAGTAAGTCCACAATTATTAATTCCAGAACAAGTTTTGGTTTTAGAATTCTGCAATTTGCATTTACTAAAGGTAGATTCCTTTAAGAGGAGCTGTCCTTCAATAACTGGACAGTAAAGCGATAATCATAGACATATTTGAATAATAACAATAAAGTTTCACTGCATCATTCAAAATGTGAATTTTCTTTTTAGAAACACTGATAATTATTATTATCAATATATATCAATAATTATTATTCAAAGTGAATAGTTACTATTAAGATTCTGATGTCTTATTTTGTTCTGAGCTATATCTGTCTGTAAACAGTTCCAATTAAGAATAAAGCAAAGTGCTATTTAATACGCATAAAAGCATCATAACATGGCTGTTACTTGTATTTGTGCAAAACAAATTACATCCATGTCAAAAAGATGGATTCAATGAATGTAGATTCTAATATGTCATAAATGGCAACTTTTCATTGATTTCAGAAAGAATTCTACTCCAAAATTGTTGCTGTACTCTCTTAGTGACCATTCAGATATTGTGGTACAACACTGTAGAGAATGACTGAACAGAGAGGCTAAGAATACACTGAGCAATAATTTCGCAAAGACTGATCTTTTAAAGACAACTATATTAGTTGTTTACTTCGGCTGACTCCCCATCATTTCTTTACAACAAGAAATGGATTGGGGGCTTGCCACCACCAGAGACTAAATATGTATTTTATTTAATTATGAATTCTACACTTTACAAGAAGAAAGAAAGAAATGTGAATGGCACTTGAAATTCTTCACACAGGGAGATTCTACTTAATGCTGTTTAGACTGGAAGTCAGAAGGAACTGCCATTCTTGTCCCTTTCTGAAATTTATTTGTCTAAATTATTATTGTCTACAATGTCTGCTAAAATAACATACCTGGTCTTGTACCAAAAGTATGCATAAGTCTTTAAAACATTCATACTGAAACAGGGTTACTTTTTAAAAGAAACTTCCTTTTTTCAGTATCATAATAAATCAAGTCAAACAGTATATCCCAAGCACTCAGTAACAGCTGTCTTCACAAGCTAATTCAACACAAAAATGAGTAGTTTATTATTGCAGGAAATTCACATTACTTGAATCCACAAGTAATATCTAAATATTACATGAGATATTCAGACTTACCTAGTACATTATAACAACTGCATCATTGCTTTTTACCGCCTCCGTCCACTTGCTCAAGAAAACTTTTTTCCACAAACCAATTGTTGACAAACTCTAATTTGCATGCACAATAGTAATTACAAGAAAGATCTAGACAACTGGAAATAAATCAAGTTTCATAGCCTCATAAGTTACTTACCACGTCGCGAACAATGGGAAAAGACTTTTTTCTGCGCAGGTCTGGCATGCTATCAATTCCATACAGCCCACGGCCAACACTGTAGGAGTTGAAAAGGCAGAGACGAAAATAAGAATCTGAGGCTTTCAAGTCTGCATCCCAAGAGCTACTTATAATATCTGTATTTACAGTTAAAACCAAAAACTAACAGTTATCAGCTAAAGAAAGTGTTCTAATTCTCATGAAAAATTAATGACAGTGTTCTTAGTGTGGCTGTCTTTTCCTCCTCATATTCACTCAGACCAAAGTGTAGCTTGTAGCTGAAAGGTCGCTTAAATACCTCCTAAAGCTTTGTACCATGGATTTAAAAGTTGTAATAGTAGCTTTCCATCAAAAGGACTTGTATATTTGGTAGTTAAGATGGAGGTCAACACTGTACAGGATATTTCTGTCATACACTTGATACAAATAGCAAAATATCTAACTAAATACATTATCCCATCCTCTCACGGGTCCTTATCGTTATGGAAAACAGAACTTGTCACATTTTAAGATAACTCCATGGCGACCATCGTTATTTTCTCTTGCCTGGTTTAACTTTTTCTTTAAGCACATGTTTAAACCACATTCTGACATACAATGTGGAAACAACAGCAAAGAACAACCTGGAGCCACTTCAAAGAATAAAAGGCTGACACACCAATACGATTTAAAAGAATACACACTCATCCAGTAACCATACACCTCATTCTCCCTGATTCTTCAGAATAGGTAAGACAGGTATTATCCTCCTGAATTTTTTCCAGAGTGGATGTTGTAAGATTACAAGGTATTGTCAGATCTGTAATACAGAAATACTTAGAAATTCTCAGAGAAGAGGGGATACCATATTTTTCAAGATCCAACATACTCCCCTCCATGTTCCTTCCATTTGACATTGTCTCAAATATCCTTTTCAGTTGTTTTTACATATTTATTTCTCTGCTTCTGTGTATAACAAAAGTACATTTTGCAGTAAACAGTATGTTTACAGAAATGACAACTATTGGGTGAAAAGAGATTTAACTGAAATTAGTGACAGAATTTTCACTTCCTTTTGAAGGGTCAGTACTTTGTCCCAAATACTCTTTTGCTGACTTGAGGATTAAAATCTGCTGCCACTAGTAGAATTAAGAAATTCCGTATTTATTTAAGCCATGGATGACGATTCCTGTTGGATACAGAAGTTACAGTTCCACAGCTGCAGCTAGATTCAGAAGGAATTATGAATCAGAGACCTCAGTTGCCATGATTTACAGCCTGGCATACTGATATAAACTGAAATCAATGCCAGGTTATGCTAATATGCCAGACTGCAAGCAGCTCAGGGACAGACATATCCTTCCAGTCCAATACCTCCACTTCTAATATCTTCAAGATGTATCAACCAAAGCCAACAGAACTCATAAATCAGAATCCAAATGATTTAAGAGAAGTGAAATACATTAATGAGCATTACATAAAAGGACACCAACTCTGGCTTAAGCAATTGTTGAATTGCTAACTATTAAAAGACTAGAAAGTGAAGAGAGTATCCTAAGGAAATACCATCTTATCCTATGCATGCACTTTTCTGACAACTTCTAGGTATCTGCTTCTGGTCACCACCAGGAGAAGAGGGATTCTGGGCTAGATGGACCTTTGGTAAGATGCTGTATCACTGGGGTTTGTTTTGATTTTTGGTTGGTCTATTGTTGGGGGGGTTTGTTTGCACTGTTTTTAAGGCAGTCTACAATATTTTTTTCTTCTCTCACTTGGAACTTAGAATAAAATTGAGCTCTATTTGCTCCCCTTTCGATTCCACAGGCTTGGAGAAGAAATGGACACAGAAATAGACTGCCACTATTTATTTCCATGCTTTATTTTCAATAGATGCAGAGCAACAAACTTATTTTCTTAGAATGTGTTTAACATGGAACTTGCAAATTTCAGCTTTGATGAAGCTTAACTGAAAATCAGAGAAGGTGAAAGTAAAATGACATAATAGAATCTATATTGTCGGGGGTATTTGTTCACCTTCTGTTCAATAATTCCCATACTTTGAAGTTCTACCTACTCAAATAAAAGCTCAATGCATGTATGATACACCATCCCTGAAATACTGTAACTTCCTGTAATGTGAACAAACTGGCTAAGGCAGCAGCAAGAAGTTTTTCCCTACAGTTGAACAATTCTGCTTCACAATCTTGAGTAAGAAAATAACAATGAAAATGAAGAGGTCATTCAGTATCATACAGACATTTTATGTAATTGGGATACTTAATTTTCTTAAAGTTCTTAGGATTATATGGTATTTCAGATTAGATGAATCTGGTTTATAACATAATTAAATTTATGTAGTTGAATGCGATACATAAAACATCTAGGCATCTTTAATAACTCAAAATGCTGGTCTGATCTCATCAAAATTGAAATGAGTTTTTTGAAGACTGAACTAGGGGTATGGAGGGGAAGAAGAAAAATACTGTTGCTGAATATAATAATCACAAAATGTAGCCAGTAGCTTTTGTGAACACATAAAAATAGAATGATGCAAGTTAATGAAAATAATTATGAGACAGCCACACTGCCTGAAGATCCACAAATCCACACTTGGGTAGCAATAAATGATTTCTGCTGGAGTAGAAAACTGACATGGGAGAAAATACCAGCATTATGGAAGTAATTATACGAGTAGATTTATAACTTTCCCTGGTCCTTAGTATATTAAAATGCCACCAAAGAAATACCTAGCACTTTCTCTGAAAATGAAAGTTGGATTAGAAGTGTCTTAATATGAGCTAAAAATACCATGTTATAAGAAAAAAATAAAAAATTAAAAGAGCCAAATCTCACCACGGAAGCAAACCTGCTATCCTGGCCAATGCAAGAACCTGGGGTAGACTAAGCTATATTAAAGGACTATATCCTTTCAAATTTGATAGACCGTGTACTCAAATGATTACGCATATTAATGTCATGATTTGAAATTATGCTTCTTACTCGTATTTGTACAATAAGGAAATAAATTAATCACACATTTGGATATATTGTCAGTTGCTTGTTCTAGCTGAGACAGCAAAATAGACTTTGTGACTACAGCTTTGAGTCTCCCTCAGCCTTCTGATCACAAATCTGTTGCATGCTGCATCCCCAGGTGCAAGCCAAAGCAGACCAACAGATACTATAAATTGTGCTAAGAGGCCTCAGCTTTTACAAAAAATAAAGTTGCTTGCAAAGAATTTCTGACCTAATTTCTTTTTCCCATCATGCTTCTTGTCGTGTTACAGGGAGCTGAAGCCAGCCAACTTTATTCTAGCCTCAGGCAATGTGGCCTGAAAGTGCGACCATTTCAGCTTGTAAAACTTGTCCTTCATTTTTTCCTGTACTTTGAAAAACTAAGCAAAACAAAAAAACCACAACAAACCACAAAACCCCCTAAAACACTATCATGACTTCCTAAGGGACAAACTAAATAAAAAAAAGTTATTAAAACCAAGTACCAGCAAAACGGTGTTAAAGCTACATTTGATAATATTCTTGATCCTTACACCAGAGGAAATCAGTTGTAACACTTATGAAGACAGAGTATTCACAGTGCTGCAAAAATTGTCTAGAAGGCAGACCTGGTCTCAATATTTATAGGGAAGAGAAAAATCTGAACATCCTTCTCAAAATTAACACTCCCTTATAACTGTTGCAATACCATAAAACCCAAGGACTCAGTTTGAATTCCTTCTACAATCCTTGAAATCTGTGTAAAGGGCCTCCTTCGTATCAATATGGCAATAATGAAAGAAACCAACATGAAGTTGGAGATAGGAAACTCTACATGACAAATTCATTTGCAAAACCAAGATGGAGACCTTCCTAGATCCAGGGGAGGTAATAACATGCTGAATTTAGTTTATCTTTGACAACACACATCTCTGGTTGTCATCATTACAGGATCATAAGATCGAATCAAAATAAACATATAAACCCCCTGGAGCAGAAAGAGGTAAAACCCAACAAAAGCAATACTGAAACATCAGTGGCACCCTAATGAAGGTGGTGAGAAATTACCTTTACAAATCAAAACCCAAACCCACCACAAAGCCTTTTAATTTCTCTTTTAAATCCAGGTATTTATGTAGCTGTCAACTTTCATCATGCTGTATCATCACGGAATCATGGCCAAAGAGCTTTACTAGATTTCCACTTCTGCTTAATTTTTGCAGACACGGTATCACACACATTTAGAAATAAATCTACAGGAATACATAACTGACTGTTCCCAGCTTACACATGAGTCTGGGAAGCATCCACATTAAAAATTCTTCAATGACAGTGAAAACTATTTAATCCACCAAATGCTGGATCAGAACATATTTATTAAGAAACTTAAACATCAATCAAGGAAAATTAAGTCAATACAAAAAAGTCAGAAAACAGTGGATCTGAGAGGCTCAGAGTTCCTTATGAGTGTAGATGACAACTAGAACACATTTCATCTGAGAGTTAAGAGGAAGGATGAAATAGAAGAAGTACAGAAAAAAGCAAAAGAGACAGCAGATCTGAAACAAGAGAAACAAGAACAAAAACTTGAAAACTAAGAGGACAACTTTAATTGGTCTTGGTAGTAGCTAGTAAGCAGAAGAAAAGATTGAACCTCTCAGAACTAATCTATACACATCATTCTGACTTGTAAAAATTCAATCAGGAGCTCTTGAAAAACTTAAACAGTAAGCAGCTTTACTAACGTCAAGTTATTAATGAAATTTGACAGATAAACAAGGAAAGATAAACTTGTTCAAACCATCTGCATACTTTTTTGAAAGTCTTCAGGATTTTCATCCAATGCATCAAGTCCATATTAACTTTCTGCACTCCCCCGTTCCCCCCCCCCCCGAAAATTGCCTAATTGCCACTTGGCCATATTAAAACACTCAAATTCATCCCCGTTTCTGTTTGTTGAGCTCCTTACAGTCACAAGAGGAGAAAAAAAGTAAAAGTAATCCTTTTCATACCTTAGTTGAGTGGGTAAAGCACTTACTTGAAGTATAGGAGAGTTTATTTTAACCCTCAAGAGCAAGCAATCCAATTTCCAAGCACTATCTTAACTCTTATCCTATAAACTTAAGAAATAACCTGTCTCTCCCCACACTGCCTTCTGATCTACCTGCACCATTCTGTAAGAAAGCCGAAGAGATCCACAGGCTGTTTATATATTTCCTTTTTATTTTCACATAAACAGTCTTTGGTGCAGGGTTTTGATACTAGAACTTTCTTTTCAAGAACATAATGATTAAGGTAGACCCAAATTGCAACTTCCAGACATATCAGTAATTCTCAGCAAAAGCATGATAGAAATAAAATTTCTGAGGTTATGAACATAAATGTATAGAGACTAAGAAATAAATTCAGATGCTCAGATTCTCAGGGCTCTTTGTTACCTAGGAGCAGTTCCACCAGCAGTGAATAAAGCTCATCACATGTATAAGGCATTTTTACACCACAAACAGCTCCTTCTGACAATTAATGTCTATAAAATCACTTCCATTTTTATTCTGCTTTGTAACACAAAATTGGATCTTACTGGATCCCATTTACCAAGTACTTAGGAGCAGCATACACCAAGGTAAAAAAAACCCAACCAACCAAAAAAAACAAATTCAAGAATGACTGATACTCTTTTCCTGAGAGAAAAATTTTCATCAGAATTAAGAATGATGAAGTTTCCAAGGACAAAAAAAGGATGACAGGGCTTGTGAGGGAATAGTAAGAATGAAAGAATCAAGACATAAAAAGTACATAATACAAAGATATTTCATCATGACATTAGTACTGTAACATGAATTCTGACTTTCTGAGGGACTTGTAATCTTTTATCAAACTTAGAATTCATCTGGGTCCAACAGCTGCCTCTGCATAATTTGGGATAAACAGCAACTGTTCCTCTCCCTTTGAAGTTTGAAATGAAGCAGAGTGAAAGCAGCTTTAGCCAGAGCAGGTAGTGGTGGCATTGCAGTTGTTTGGGATGTCAGGAGTGCATCAGGGGTGAGGTTCAAAGGAAGATACTGACAATAACAAAGACGACCCTATTTTTTAAACATGGAAGCAGTCAATAATATGAAAGGCTGGAGTAAAGGAACTTGAACAGATATGAGCCTGTGTATGTTTTGGGTCTGGTGGTAAGACAAAGTGCTTAAGCAAGGCGATATACTTAAGAAGGGCTGTATCAGAAATTCCAATCACTGCCACTTAGCCTGCAGACTGGTATTGTGTGCATGCAGACACACACAGAACGATAAAGGTAATAGCTACATGACTCCTACATATATGGAGGGGTGGGAGGGCTAGTAGGCAAATTATTTCCATGCTACTCCTGGTAGCAGAGCAGGTATTGTATTTTAGATTAATTTAAAACATTTTTAAATACTGTTAATTATTATTCCCCAATATGAATACTTAGTTAGAAGCACTGTATAAAGGAAAGAAACTATACAACTAATTAAAACAAAAATTAAATACACAGACAAAACTAAAAGTTAACAGCACAAAAGGGGATTGGTGCAGAATAAGGTGAAAAATATCCAGAGACATGAAAAGGCTGACCCACAAAACTCTCATAGAGCAGAGATAAACACACAATTAATGTATACTCGCCTGAGAAGATACACTTCATTTTTAAGGGGAGAGCAGGACAATCCACTAGGAGATCCAGTGGAAAACTATAGTTCCACTAATGTGTGTTGAAAACACACATCTCAATCTTACTCTTGGAGAGCTAGATATTTAGTACTTTTTCTTGCATCTTTACTGAAACAACTTTGACATTGGGAATATGAACCAGAAATTCTTCTATACACAGATTCTCTGTACAAGAACAAAAATTTGATCCTTCTAATAATGTTTAAGAGAATCGTATGCAAAGATTGGTGGCTATCAGCTGGATGCAAAGATCAATATACAGATCTGGATTATGGGATCAAATTTTATTGAAAGCCTGGAGAATGGCTACATTATCAGAGCTAACAAACTGGATAATGCTGTATTGACAGTGAAATACTAGTCTTTATATACAGTCTTTGGAATATTAAACACTACAGCATTAGACAAGCTGTACCTGTTACATAGGTTATAGATTGAATTGTTCACTCCCATCCCTACCTCCAATAACAACCCAACAACAAAGTGACATAGAAGATGACAAAACTGATGGCACACGGGTCATCGTTTAGTGCAGAAAAAGTAACTGTAATGTTAACTTTGTGTGATTCTTGAAAGTATTTTAGATAGCAATAATCTGTTTGAATTTACCAGAGTATCCAAGAAAAAAAAATTCATTTTACCATTGAGAATGTGCCACTGAAGGAAGTGAGTAACCACGTGCATGCAGCACCATCTGTGTACCATTAGCAAATTTCATAATGGATTGGGCCATGTGGTAAAATTATCAGTCTCTGACATCACTGCCCTCAGGCAAGCAGTGAATTAATACAGAACAAGTGTCTGGAGAAAGCAAAACAGTTCTGGGGGCCCCAACATAAGAAACATGTGGACCTGCTGGAGCAAGTCCTGAGGAGGCCACGAAGAAGATCAAAGGGCTGAAGCACTTCTATGAAGACAAGCTGAGGGAGTTGGGGTTCAGCCTGGAGGAGGCTCCAGCGAGACTTCTGAGCAGCCTTCCAAGATCTAAAGGTGTCCACAAGAAATCTGGAGAGGGACTTCTTACAAGGACATGTGGTAGCAGGACAAGTAGGAATGCCTTTAAGCTGACATAGAGGAGATTTTGATGACACATTCAGAAAAAAAAAAATCTTCACTATGAGGGTGGTGAGGTACTGGAGCAGGCTACCCCAAAAAGTTGTGGATGCTCCACTGCTGGAAGTGTTCAAGGCCAGGCTGGATGGAGCCTTGAGCAACGTGGTCTAGTGGGACATGTCCCTGTCCATGGCAGGGCAGGTGGAACTAGATCTTTAAGGTTGGAATTGTCTTTAAGGTCTTTTCCAACCCAAATAATTCTATGATTTTATGATTGATATACATGATGAAAAACCCAGCTGACCTCCATGTCATTTTCAAAAATATCGAAAGGATAAATTCTAAACTTTCTTCATCTTATTGAAGATGAGACAAATAAAATGAAGAGGATATTATTTGGTACTGGCATAGAAAGAACAGGGAAGGTGGAGATTTTGCCTTTTAACAAAGAAGTAGCATGACAAGCTACAGAAAAACTGTATCTGGTTTTTGCCTTTTCTTTAGTCTTCTGGCTTCTCATTTCATGCAGCCAAGTGAAAAACACCACAGAGAATGAAGAGCTGCAGTCTGTGTCATGGGCTTGGGATGCGCTTGTGCATGTGAGGTGGGTTCACAGCACTATGCTATGAGAAAGAGGGAAGAATAAAGCAGGAAAACAGGCAATTGAGGTATTTCTATATAGATAAAGCAAAGTATCAAGGGTTGTGAGGGAAAGAGTATCCCCTCACTTCAAACAGACACACCTTTTGAAGAGAATTAGATGGCAAAGGAGTCATATCTAAGGCTGCACCCAGTTAATTCCGGCAGTGAAAAGGCTGATGGATTTTAGGTTTTTAGCACTATAGTTTTTACATTCAGGACTAAAGTAGAAAGCGTGATTAAAACGGAACCACATCAGTTTTAGAGATGTCAGTGCTCTTCAGCTGAATGAGAAGTTAAATGAAAAATACATCACTGTTTTCAGGAAGACCTGGTGAAACTGAGGCTTGCATTAAAATACTGCAGATAGCAAAGGGAGTAGAGGCTCTTTCTAAACTTTTTCAGCAAAAGAAGCAAGGTTTAATCTAAAAACATGAGCTAGTATTGAGATATTGTCAGTCATTTGAAGCAGTCTTATGCAGTGGTTATAGAATGTCTGTAGAAGGCACTGACACAGCTTATTCTCAGAGGATTCAATATTCGAATTTTTCACCTGTGAATGGAAGAAAGGGCATAAAAAGAGAAACTTCCATCTGTATAGTCCTTGAGTGGCAAAAGGTCTCCTTATGTCTATGAGATTGTTTTCTGTGTGCAACCCACAAAAAATAAGAATTCTATACATTCTTGTACCTTATGTTTCTAAGTCCTACACCTATCAGGAAACTGTAATTAAGTAACTGGCTACAGTAAGTAGTGCATACAACAAAACCATAAGGTCCAAGGCAGCTTCTTGCATGCACAGATACCCACACCTGATTGTCAGAACTTACACTCACAGAGTCCTCTAACAAAATGCTATTCCTAAACTATATAATAACTAGAGGTTAAACTGTTTCTCTTCTGATTTTCCAGATTGCAAGCAATATGAATGAGCTCTCTAATTATGCTTACTCATATGAGGGGCAAACAATAAAATTTAAGAAAGCAAGAAGTAGGTTACTTAAAGAAAGGGAAATTAAAAAAAAAAAAAAGAAGAAGAAAAATCACATGAAATGGAAATTTTTCCTTACAATTTTGGTTATTTTAAGAAATAATTCTCTAGCTTAAGCAACGAAAGCCCAACCACATGGAATGATCAAAATTGGGTTATTAAAAACCACAGACGGTAAATTCACAAGAGTTTTGAACTATCTATATTTTCAGTCCTGGATTTCTGCTTTTTCTAGAGGCACGCTCCCCAACATTTCTTCTTATTCTAGAAATATGGCATTGAAGGTAATATACAAATCTGCACTGAACAGCACCTATAAGAGTATCTGAGAATGTTGATTCCTACACTGTATTTCAAGAAATTGAACTAATTTCGATGTTAAATATTGTTCTCTTACTAGTTCTGAAAACTGTGAGGTGACTTATACACCATGCTTCTCAAACGTAATTGTGCAAAGATATGAACAGCTTTTTTCTTTTTTAATACACAAAATTCATTTTTGTCCCAAACTTACACACTAATGCTTCTGGGTACAAGAACCCTTAATTTCAGTATACCACATTTTACTGTGTAGCTTTTAAGACATCAGGTTTCTGCTTTTCAATGATGAGTTACATTACTTTAGTGGTGCATCAACTATAAATTACTGAAATCTGGGATCATCAAAGCCTATGAGTAAAAATGAACTGACATCCCATAGGACAAAACAGAAAAGAAGGATATACTTTCTTTGCAGATATGACAGAGAATTTGAAGCAAATATCAGAAGCTGCCCCTGTGACACCTCTGGTTCTGATATGCATTAATGTTTCGAACAACAAAACCACAAAATATAAATTGCTATACCTCAAAAAGTTACTGTCATAATTTGCTTGCACAGTTGCAATGGATCTGATCAAATCCCTCCATGATTTCATTAGAATAATAAAACAAGCATGAGCATAGAGAGTTATAGGAAATGTTTTTGTGGCTAACACCTTGCTGAAAAAGTATTCAAGTTAGTAAACAAGCGAAACAAGTTGCTTCAGATGCACTACTTTGATGTTGACAAACAATATAATTCAAACAGAAATACTAACATTCTGCTTTTGGAAGTCAGGAAAGAAAGTTCACAGCACTAATCTTGTTCTATTTTTAAAATACAGAGAGACACAGTACTTAGAAAATCCCATTCAACAGAAGTAGCTGTTTTTGCATAGTAAGAAACACGGCTGATCAACATGCAAGGCAGGAGTTTGTGTCATTTTAGTACCAAGTTACTTTCAACCTCTGTGACCTTAAGAAAAAACTGCATCAAAGTGAAAGCAATGTGTGGTTTGCAAGCCAAAAGAAGTATACTACAACTTCATTCTAATGCCAGAAAAAATTCCACATGAATTATCTTTCATAATACTTAAAATGTCTAATGCTGCATTCAGCAAGTAACCCTGCACAATGTCACATATGGCCTTACACTTTTACAGCAATTCTGAAATTTCTATGAGCTGGAAAAAGAAGTAATACAACACTTTAAAGTATGACAAACTATACAGAAACTACCTAAGCCACTGAAAAGCTGGTGAGTGCTCTTAAATTTGTTTAAGGTTAAGCAGTAAGTACAAATGTTACCTTCCCTAGCAGCAGCTGAATTATATTAAGAAAATTAATGTCATTAATTTTGTTTTAAGGGAGAAAACTCCAAAACATAGGAATCTATATTGGAAAACTTCATCGTGTCTAGCACCTACTGAATAGCCTTTAAGATGCACAAATCTCATGCACTCAATCTCATCACCTCACCACACCAGCAAGAGGGTAAATCCCTTTTAAGTACTTAAATAAACTAACTGATAAATTTTACCAATGGTTTTTACTTTTTCTCCTTTCCAAACTGAATAAGAAGAAAGTATTCAAAATAGAAGAGGAGGTTTTCCCCAAAGGAAGGAATCCCTAAAACTGGGTGTAAGATAACTCCATCTGGAAACAATCAAACAAAATGTACATGTTTCTGTCACACTCACTCTCAGCAACCATAAGATCCTTTTCCCTTGACCTGTTAGATTTCACATCTTAGACTGATAGTATATTACTACACATTTACTAAAATTAAGAGAAAACCAAACTACAGCTGCAAAAGGCATTTGTTTTGTATACGAACAGGTAAAAAAAAATTGTCTTTCTGTTGGCATCTGCAACAGAATTTTGGTTATTAATTTCTTAAAAATTGAGGACATGAAAAATTAAAAGATGACATACATAATAAAACATTATATTCCTTTTAAGATATTTCAAATTCTTATAAGAACAAAACTTAGAAAAAATACTATAACTCTATGACACTAATTTGTAAATATAAGTAACAGAATTCACAGTCATATTGATACTTACCCACTAAAAGCCTGGACTGCATAAAGCTTGGACGTATCCAACGAACTTCCACTTACTATCCGAGCCTTTAGTAAAGACCAAAAAAAACACTAGTTACTCAGTTGCTCTTAGTAAGCCTTAGACAGAATTTAACTGTATAACACATATAACACCTAATATGAAAATGTTTCACAGGGTCAGCTCCAGGCCAAAGCTAGAGTAACTATTGCGTTGGAATACATTTTGATAGCATTCAGCATTTAATGCAACACACTGGAAGAACCCATGGGAAGATAAGATACTGCTTCCCAAATATTGTTGTCCATTAAGTCCTACAGTGTATTCAGTATAGATGATAATTAGAGACAAAAATCCCAGATAACTTGTTTGACAGTAGCAGACCCCCGTGTTGGCAATTATGATAAACACAAGATTGACAGTTATCCTTTTCATAACTGCAACACATTTGCAATACACTCAAAGGAGAACAAAAGAGTGAAAAGCTGGGAAAAACATGCAGATATCACAACTAAAATGAAGGAACCAAACAGGTCGAATAAGTCACAAACAAACATCAACAGAATACATGATCCCTATAGTAAATATGTGATTTTAAACCTTTTCATCCACAGAAACGCTATCTGAAAGAGAATTGGGAAGAAGGGGAATATAGGTTAGACAAAAGACTATTTTGATAAAACTTCTTGTGCTATAAAAAGCTGTCAATGTTTTAATCTGCTAATGTAGAACAGAATCCAAATAACACCTGTGCTTAGCTGTACCAATGTGGCAAGACCATTGTCACCATACCTTAAACAGGAAAAAAAAAAGTTTTCAGCAGATAAGAACCCCTGCTACTTCTGCAGGACTGCGTGGATACTGTTTAGTACATGCTGTAACCCAGCACAACATGATTTTTAGGGGTTTTGTTTTGTTTTAGGGGTTTTTATATTTAATATAGTTGCAGCATTCAAAAAAATAATGCTCTGTTTTCAAGGAAAATGAAAGTGCTTCAACTAAGGATATATATATATATATTGGAAAATCCAAACAAACACCCAAACTCCTGACCTGTAACTATTCTA
>JBCJKH010048373.1:5257-40835 GCA_039877255.1 Loriculus beryllinus
TTTCAGAAGTCACAAAGTTCAGAGTGCCAGAACAAAGCGGAATATCTGTAATGCAAACATCTACATTGTTAACAGAACTGTAAATCTGAAAAACTGTAATAAGGGAGCATATTAAAACAGGCCAGAATACAATGCATACAATAGCACCATTAATTCTGTAAGACTGGCCACCTGTTGAATGTCAGTAGTTCAGCATTCATGCTGAATGTTAGCAAATATTGTGCATTCTTTGTAAGAAAACTGTATTGAAACCAAAAACAATACTGTTGCGGGTCATTTGTTAATTATTTGGTTATTTCTTTGTCTACATAAATATCATTAACCAAGAAAGTACTGTTTCTCAATAAATACACAAAAACTGAAAAGAAAAAACCCCAACAGGTTTCACTGGATAGATATTTATCTTCCAACAAAAATCTCCACTATTTCAACATGTTTACCTTACCTGACTCTTCAGACAGGTGTTGTATGTTTACATAAACTGTCCAACTAGCTAAAATTTATTGGACTGTTTTTTCCACACAGCTGATCAATATAATTGTGTACTCTAAGTTGTTTTGCACAGCCATGCACACAAGTGACATCCTTGCCCTGGAAATACGAATGCCACATACCAGCATTCAATTAGGTCTGCCAGCAAGTCAGGCCTAATCTTTCTAAAAATGGGACTGTTCCACAATACTTTCCTATTCAAAAGACTCTAAATTTAAAGCCATTAACTGAACAAAATTACAGGACGGTATAGCAAAAGGTGTTGAGGGCCTTTACTACTTTTCACAATTTGCATCAAAGCAATTTGGAAAACAGGTACCTGTTATCACACATGTAATGCCATAATAGAATTGTGGGTACCTTTTTTCCCCAATAACTGTTAGAATTAGTTAAAACAAATTTGGGAATTCATGTTGGAAATAAGTAATACTTACTTTGGCAATAACCTCATTAGCTAGGTTACAAATCTCTCTATCCACTATTCCTGCTTGGTGTCTCAGTGAAATACAAGGTGAAAGATAATTCATCCTTTAGGTAGTTTAGTGCCACATCACTTAAGACACCTATAAACTAGAGTGACAACCTGTTTCTCGGGTTCAGTTGCAAGAGGCAAACCTCACCATAACCTTCACTTAGCTTTACAATAATGCTCCTACAATTGCTCTGCAGAAGTTTCCTTGTGCCTGTCTTGTTAGATTACCTAAAGATTCCTGTATTCTGCCTGAAAGATTGCAACAAATTGCACTGTATTAGGGATGTCCAAGACAGAGAAAAATACATTTCCAGACACTCTGGCCACACAAGTGAGAGTAGACCACATTTTTAAACATGAACATACCAAAAAAAGGTGCTGCAAGGACAAAGTGTAAAAGTCCCATGATCAGCAGCAGCAGGAGCAAGGTGCAGAGGAGGTCAGCCCTTCCCCACCTGCCTGCACTGGGTGATGGAGCAGCACTGGTGAAGTATAGGCCTTAGCCAAACTCCCAGCATGTGACAGCAAGTTCTTGAGGGACATGTGGTCCTGCTTTCAGCTCTCCAAGTCCGACGGAAGATTTCAGAAAGCCAGCTCAGACTCACAAAGCTGCCCAGGGGCTTCTGCTGTGCAGGGTCAGGGCACTGTGGTACCACTAGAAAAATCAGTGTTTCTCCAGGCTAGAAAGCTGTTAGCTC
The DNA here is from genome assembly GCA_039877255.1 of Loriculus beryllinus. Taxonomy (NCBI): domain Eukaryota; kingdom Metazoa; phylum Chordata; class Aves; order Psittaciformes; family Psittacidae; genus Loriculus; species Loriculus beryllinus. The sequence goes on from JBCJKH010048373.1 coordinate 6,920, forward strand.
CATAACTGCACATGACTTTTTGCACACAATGATATATTTGATCCCTGACCACAAAGAAGACTTGGTCTAAAAAGACCACCAAAATCTACAGGAATTTTCTTTTAGCAGTGAGCTATAAATAAAACACTAAACATTCTTTCCCATACACACTGCATCCTAAAAGTGCCATTTATCAGCAAATAATCACCTCACTTGAAATCAGTAGGATTATTCAAGTGTACCAAAACAAGCCAATCTGAGAAGAATTAAGCCTAATTAAGGTACAAAACAATGAAGGCAATTTACAAATAACCAAGGCAAAAAAGGACATGCTGTTCTGGTGGGAGAGGTTTGCTTTATGGTTTTGTTATACTCTGAGGCAAGATATGGATTCTTTCCTGAGGAAGAGCCTTAAACAAGGGAAAGATATAATTTAAGAGGGAAAGTGGGACTGGGAAAAGGAGACAGCTAGAATGTATATCTACACATATATATGCATATATAGCACACATAATGTGGTTTTCTGTGTCCCACTGTCTTTCATGGGCCTGTCTCACCTGGGAGATTACAATTTCCATGGTCCACTGCTTACCCTATATGAAATAGGGAAGGCTGGTGTGTGTCAGAAGACACAGTTCAGCCATTAAACTTGGCCAGTCATAAGAAAGAAAGGAACCACCGGCATCCAAATTCAGCTCACAGCTGAGATGCTCACTTTCAGAAAGGGCACATCCCTCTAAAAAATATGGTCAACACAAAGTACCTCAATTAAATTGCAAAAAAGCATTAATTGTCTTTTTAAAATCTAGACCTTATTATCAGAAACATAAAAAAAAAAAAGCTGAAAATTGTTTTCCTGACACTAGGCAAATTCATGGCAATCACTCATACTGTATAATAAGAAGGTGAAGTATTTCTAAGTAATGTAAGAATGTTTCAGAATAACACAATGTACCCCAGTTGTGTGCAGTCCTTAATGGGATTTTATTAGGTTCCTTGGAGCAAGAAGAGAAGCTTTCCAGGAAATGGAACTAGGAGGTCTTAGCTTCACATCTCTCCAAACCAATGCTCAGGTGCCAAGTTCAGTCCTGCTTCCTCATACATTGGGCAAGTGATGGCAATGAGCTCCTTTTCCAACATTTCCATCTGAGCCGTAATGTCTGACACAGTGTTTTTCACAGCATTCATCTGCAGCTTCAGTTTATTGTAATCTTCTTGGAAGGTTCTGTCCACATCATAGAGGACATGACAGCCCTGTTTCTTCCCAATGGTATGATGGTTCACTTTCAGGAAAATATCAAGGAGCTCATGTAAGTCCCGAAGGGCCCGGAAGATTTCATACTCGCTCTGCACATTTGGGGCAGACTTGGTCTTATCTTGGGTTGCATTGGGGTTTTTCTTTTTAGCTCCGTGCTCCTGTTCAGGGCCTTGGCCAGGGTTACCTTCTTCTCCAGCTGTGATTGTGCCAATATCCTTCTGAAGATCTGAGCTGGTATCTTCGCTATTTTCATTGACTGTGATGGTGCTAGTGTTCTCCTGAGGCTCTGAGCTGCCATCTTTGCTCTCTTCATGAACTATGGTGATGCCAGTGTCCTTCTGAAGATCTGAGTTGACATCTTTGCTCTCTGTGATGGCTTTTTGGTCTTTCCAGATGACGTGGACTCTTCTGTCATCCTGCCGGAAATCCTCTAAAACTTTTTTCTTTTCCTGGAATGCCTGGAGGGTTTTGTTGCTTGGGCTGAGCTGAAAACTAATATTCCTCTCTTGGAAGACTGGGAACGGCTTATTTTCCTTCTGGAGGCCTTGCTGAATGGCATCCCTGCAAATAACCTGGACAGCTTTGTTCTGTGACTGCTGACATTGTAGAGCCTTGTTTTCTTCCCAGAGCATCCTGTTTTCTATCCGAAGGACTTGGTTTTCCTCCCAGAGAGCTCTGTTCTCCTCCCAGATGCTCCACTCATTCTGCACCTTCTTTCTAAAGACTTTCTGTGAAGGAAAGGATGGCTGGCAGCAGATTGCATTCACCCATTTACCATCAACAAAGACAAGCATATCATCCCTCACTTTCATCCATGGCGCAATATATTCTACTTCAGGCTCTGTATGCTGCATGCTTTGGTTCATCAGATCGAAAGCAGACATGGCCTTTCTTTACTAAATTGAGGAGAACTGTGTGAAAAGACTTCTTCCAGGACTTCCAGGACTCCTCTGGCAAGGAGTAGGTGACACAGTGTGGTTGGAGAAGTGTGTGCAGGACTGAAAGAAAAAGCAATACAAATGCACAGCGTTACTGACAAAATTCAAGTTCAAAATTAAAGTACATCAACAAATAGGTCAGTTCCCACAGTCAGCTGTGCTACCTCTGACTCTGAAAGGAACACATCAGAAACTTGCTTTATAAAAGGTGAGAAAATTGGCATTGGTAGATAAAGCAGCTCTATTGCAGCACCACAAGCTTTGGGATAAAACCCTGGACTCTTATCCCCCTACCTCATTTTTACAGACATGTGAGGGAGTAAAATGTGAGAATATCTTTCGCCTCAGAATAGCCTAACCATAGTTCCTAAATGACTGACAGGCACACAAATGAAAAATTGTTATGAGGCTGAAACCAACTTTTCAAAGCAAAACATTTTTAAATGATCACAGGGTAAAACTGGCCTCGAGAACAGCTTTTTCTTATTGATGCTCAGTAGTAGCCCATGTTAACAGCATACCACAAAAATACAGTGGTGGTTGTGCTTTTTGATCTTAAAATCCACAGAACTGTAAACAGGAAGAGCGCTGAGGAGTATCACAAGACGCACAAATCATTAAAGCTCCGAGCCACAGCACTGGGACACTGGGACCAGGCAGAGCTGTATTGCTCTTTGCATGTTTTTCTGACAACAAAACCATGGTCACCATGGTCCAAAAACTGTCACGACCCACAGATAATTCCCTATTTTTCTTTCTCATCTATCCCATCTCTCTTCTCTTTATATTCTTTGATAGCTCCATTACTTTTCTTGCTTTCTAGACTTGCAGTAGTGATTGCTCATAGCTTTCCTACTGCTTCTTTTTCACATTATCGGAAAACCCATCTCTTTAAAATCCATTTTGTGGGGCTGTACCTCCAATGCTTTCTATTTTAGTCACAAAAACCTCACACTTAGCTGCACAACACTCTTCCCTCCTTCCCTCTACATGAAATATTATGGCTTATATCACCTCCTGAACATGAGTAAACCTGAGCAAATGAAGTATTTCAGGAGGTTTTTACAGTAACAAAAAACAAGTAACCAACCAAAAAAAAAAAAAACCACAAAAAAAATGTGCAGAAGAGAATCTTATTTTCTTCAGTGTTTATCAAAACTAAATGGGTGTGACTTTCATGGTGAAGTCATTCGAATTGAAGTTGAACTACATTTATAACCAAATTTTTGGAATACTTCAGGTTTCTGTGCAGTGTTTCTATGTACAGGGTTTCTAAGTACAAATGTGCCTTTTTCTAGTTAAAAAAGGAGTTGGTTGTCAAATTTCACCTTGGTCTACCTCTCTCTGAGGTCCCCCCAGCTGCCCTCCTCTCCCTTGGTAAACTCCATTCTGCTTTTCCATCTGCAGGTTTTATCTTCATGCATTTTGTCCCTTTATCCCTGCCCCATGCATTAGACACAGGGTGTCCACCATGCAGAAGCTCTTTACACCCTCCAGCTCTGCCACTGCGTTGTGCACCCTCCCCATCCTATTTTTGCCCTCTCCTTTCCAAAACCTGCTGCTTTGCCCTTTCTCTGCCATCTCCAACATGCAGCACTGCACCTCTGGGCTCCTCCAAGTTACTTCTGAGAGCCAGTATCCACAGCTCCTTCATTCACACCCTTCCCAGGCTTGTCCAAAAGCTCAGAGAATTACTGTTTGCATTTAAAATCCCAAATCCCTTAATGCAGGGAAAAGCAATTGCAATACAGGTCTGCTTCCAATAACATTGGATTTTTTGCAATAGGGTCTGTGTCTGACTTTCAGGGTTGTCTTCCACATCACCAGCTGGTTTATCTCACATCAGACTTGTGGTTTTGTTCCTCTACTAAAAGGGATTTCCTCCAAAACTTCCTCCAGGAGGTTTATGTCTGCACTTACACCATGTTCAGAACCATTTATCACTCCTTTTCTTGCACCCTCTCCCTGCAGCCTTTCCAACATATCTCATTCCCTTGGAGTGTCAAGTCCTGTCATGTCTACCAACAGCCCCAAGATGAGGAGGTAAATCATCTCAGCGATCACAAACCTCTGTGAATCCAGAGGAGGAGCAGAAAACATCCAGCATGATACACCCAGACCCACCTGCCACTGCATATCATGGGCAAGAAGCTAGAGTTGCTAAAGTCACATTTAAAGTGTTTAGATGGCATTTTTTCAAGATAAACATAAATGTATAATATGTACAACATTGAAGGACATTATCTTGGGGACAATTAAACTTGACAGAAGCTCTGTCAGCTCTTTTGCACTGCAGGGGAGACATCGACCCAGGCTTTGGAGAGATGCTTCAAGTTCTCCCACCTCCCGTATCATTTACCCCTCATCTCTGAAGGAAACAACCCAGGGAGATGCTGGATAGCTGGGGTGGGTGATCAGGACAGCTGGCTGGGGGGGAAACCACATGAGACCAAGCCGGGCTGGGTAATTCAGCAGCACTAAAGGATGAGGCTGGTATGTGCTCACCTGCTCAGCTGAGGTGGTGGTCTTCCTGCTGCCCACACCACTGCCACGCAGCTCAGTCTGAGGTCCTGCTTCTGCTGGGGTGTCTGGGTGCAGCCGGGGTGTGCAGCTGCGGATAGAAGGGACCCACTATGATGCAAGTGCTCTAGAACCAGCCCCCTGACACTTCTCCCCGGGGCTGGGAGCTCCCTGAACACCCCCCTTGCACGTTTGTTTTCCCTCCCTGCTGGCCTCCCAGGGTTGTCTTTGATTTTTCCCAGCATTGCCCTTTTTTTTTTCTCATGGAAATAACTTTTCTATTAGCTCAGCTCTCATGCCCTTTCCTGATCCCAGACTTCCCAATCTGCCTTTGATGCTCATAACTGAGAGCAGTTTGAGTGGATCCTTTCTCTATCACACCCTCTTGAAACAAATTTTGTTTTCATTGCAAATCTTCAAATTATGTCTGTTGCTGGACTGATTCTGATACATTCAAAAATCACTTCCTTGTATGAGCTGTGAGATTTGAAGTTATTTTCTAAGGACAGCATGAGTTTGAAGTTTTTCTTCACTACAAGTTCAAGAGCAGTATATCACTGAACCCTATTAAGAAAATAGAATATACAGGAGATCCATGCATTACAAGTTTAGATATTATTTGTAGCAACTATTCTCACTTCATGTCTTTACATTACTAATGATCTCATTCTCTTTCTTATTTGCTACATCTTTCAGATGTGATTTTTTTTTCCCTCATCAGGGCTCTTGAATAATAAATACAGCAGTTAATTTTGTATCCAATGAAAATTACCAACTTGGCATCAGCCCCAAGGTGACTGCTATTGCTTTAGGAAGTTGGAGGTGCAGTTCAGCATTGGTGTTAAAGATGATAAACTCTTGTATAAAATTCTTCCCTGTAATTTCTCCCTTGCTTATATTTAATCTTAGACAAAAAATAAAAACATCACAGGTTACTATGGCAACTCCTCAGGGAGCATTCTCCTTTATTCAAGCTCCAGGATCCTGCACAGGAAAACAGGAAAATGTCCTCAAAAGAGAAAGGAAAAGATTTTATCATGGGGTACTTGTGCTTGGTTTGCTATCAAATGGTAATTTAAGGATGAAACCAATTATGAACCAATAGGAGAGGTGACTGAAACGGCTGATCTGAACTTTTGAGGCTGTGGAGCACTACAACAGACCTTTGATGAGCAACTTAAGGTCCAAGAGCTGGCTGGGAAGTGAGTTAATAGAGGCAAGCGCAGTGTAAGACTGATCAACAGACAAAGCCTGCTTAATAGGAGCTGCTGAGAAATAAATTAACAGTGTACTTTTGCCTTTTCTTATGCAGTTATTTTCCTTAAAGCTGAACAAAGTTATTCTGGCAAGTCATTTATTTGCTGAAAATTAGGACTTCAAATACCAATATATTTGGATCAGATTTAGTGAACATCATTAGATGTGTGTATGTGTACAGAAGAACTGGAAATGCTGCGACAGCTCACTGCAGAATTTTTATAGCAGCAACACTAATTTCTGAGCTAGACTCTCAAAAGGACCAAGATGTCATTCAAAGGATTACAAAGGCAGAAATAATGCTGAGTGCATTCCCCTCCCTGCCAAGAGACAAGTAACCCCTGCTCTGTAAGAAAGGTTTGAACTAACTTCCCAGCTGAGTGCTTTGTCCTCAGCTTCACACTACTGTTTCACTATACAAAGAAATAAATATTAATCAGGACCAAAGCCATATTCCCCACTCTACTGCACCAGGCTGTACAGCTGACCTTGCTGTCCTTTCTCCCAGAGATTATGGGTTTCTGGAACAGATCCAGTGGCAGAGAGTGGATGATCCCACACACACTCATATAATATTCTCCACTTTGGAAACTTCTCTCCCTGCTGGGCTGCAAGAGGTCACCATCCAGTGACGGGCTGGAAGGACGAAGTGCAGGGGGAGAGCAAAGTCTGAACTGCTGCCACGAAGATCTTGCAAGAAGGACACTGGAGACCCTATCCCAGCCTCCTTCCCATTGGGAATGATGGCATGTACAAACAGCAAAGTTCAGCCCTTTCCTTCATTTGCTTTTGGGTTTAGAAGGCCTGTTAAAGTGCCTGCAATCAAAATAATCTGGATTTTTTTATATATATTTATTTTGTAAAAGCATGTTTCTTTGAATTTTGAGCATCTTTTCCCTTTTTATGAGTGTCTTATAGTCCCAGATCTTTTTTTTGATAACACCAAAGGCATTTACTGCCACTTTCTACCACCTCAAACACATTGGTGCTTCTGAAATACCATTTTCTGTTCTTGTCAGCACAGGCTGCTCTCACTGCACACTTACCCACTGCTCTCCAGGGCATTAAGCCTGGATGCAAATCCTACTGAGTCAATCCTATTTGAGTGATCTTGAATGATCTCCTGATCTATCTCCTGATCTCAGTGACTGCCTGGGAAGTACAAACAATGTTTTCTTAGGTTTTAAGGCAATGAAGTGTCTGGAAGGAAAGGTGGTGGTATCTCAGTGTCATATTCTGCCTAGGAACAGATGAGCGCACTTGTTCAGCAGTGTGGAAATCAGTAATGAAAACCTCAAAAGCAGGTTTTTTTCAGGCAGTTAAATGGCTTGAGGGACACACTGATGTCACCATCTATGTGGACTAATTGTCCTTCCAGGGACACCATCACAGTGCTGCTGCCACTGTGCCTCAGTGTAACCCTCACACATGCAATGCTGCGCAAAACACCAAACTCTGCATACTCTTGCCCACACCAGCCAGAATGCTCTGGTCAGGTGAGAGCTGAAATGGAAGATGGAAATACTTACTTTCATATCTTGCCTCTGGTGCTAATTTCACTTTAGACGTGGGGTAAATAATCTGTCTGCATTTCCTTGTGTTCCCAGTGAGGCTGGGATACTGAGTTTGTGACACAAACTGTTAAGAGAGACTTATTTTTACTTATGAACTGCTTTGAACATGAACAGCACTACAGTAAGGAAGTCTTATATTCCACTCTTATTTACCTCTATGTTAGTAATGCACGCATTGTTTACAAACTGAAGCAAAACATTTGACTTTTCCTTGTAAGTGACATCTTTCAGAGATGTCAGGCTTTGTGTGGTTCCACCTCAGATTCCTACCTTGCTTTCATTTTACTTCAGCTATGAATATTTTTAAAAATGTATTGAAACCATGTTCAGACTCTTGGTCAACTCTAAGCCATTGCCTGTCAATGTCCTTCGAGTTGTGCTTCTGTCATACCGCTTGTGAGCCTTGCTGCAAAATACAGCCCAGTTACTGTATCAGTCTCCTACTTCTGTCTAATTGAACTTTACAGAGCACAGTGTTACTGGAACTGCCCATTAGTTGTTTATTGTTGAGAAAATACTAGAAGTAGTGCTGATAGGTGCACTTGTTTTTGTTGTGAGGGCAAAGGCATGCTCACCAAGGGTGATGGAGTGGCAGAGCTGACATTGCACCCAAAGGAGCTCTTTGGTCTCACCTTACACCAGGACAATTCAGATGGGTATGGTCACCTGAAAGTGCCATGTGTGACCATGGGGTATCCAGTGTGGCCTCCAGGGGCCACCTAGAAGAGGCAGACCTGCCATCAGGCTGCGTCAAACCCACTGGCCCTGGTTAGTGATACCTACAAACCACAAACAGCAATTGGGATTGGTGTTCAGACAACAGACTTGAGCCCTTGGTGGCTTGTCAGTCAGGTGATGCTTTGTCCCTCATTACTGCACTGATGAGGTCTTGCTGACTGCAGGACAGCTTGAACACTGCCTTGTAGGTATCACATGTAGACATCTCAAAGCAGTTGTTTACGGTTTGGAGATAAATCCTCTCTGGCCCGCAGTGCTGTTGGACGTGATGTGCCACCTCCTGAAGACACAGCTGTGTCTTCCTGCACTGGCCACTCAAGAATCTGCAGTTGTTAACCTCCTTAATTAGGTGGCTAAACGAGAACCTCACAGCCTAGCAGAGCAATCCAGCTCAGCTTGTTTCACATGTGTATCCTGTAAGGGAAGGTGTTGCTGCCAAGCCAACAAATACTGCATGGCATGGGACACCTAAATGGGGTCAGCTTGGCAGAGCTGAAAGAGTCATGTTAAAAACAAAAGTCCTCTTCTCAAGGCTTACAAAAAGCCGTGTGCAAAATCCTTGTTTGTCACAGACATCAAGCAAGAGACTGCAAAAGGTGTGGGGAGAGGGGAACACTAAGGAACATCCCATTTCATGTGCAAGGGCAGGAGCTGAGAGTCTCAATTGGCAGGAGCTGAGTCTCGATGAGCAGAGCAGACTACAAGAGCACAGACTGGAGCTGCAATGTCCCGTGAATAAATGCGAGGTTTGGGAGAGGAGGGCGCTTCAGGTCATTTTGAACACAGCAATCCTTCCACTTGACAAGTCTCTCTGGGAGAGAGGAAGAGTCAGCGTCTCCATTCCTGATTGACAGGGAGAAAATTGAGGGTTCAGGCTTATTAAACAACCTCTAACAGTGATTTATGGGGTCCTGTACATTTTGATCTAACAAAAAAAAATTAAAATCATCCAATTAGCGAAGTGTGTAATCCTGTATATTAATTGTCTATTAGCCACTTCTTAATTATAATGGAATGCCCATCAAATAGCATGTGATAGCCACGTAGCACCAATTTAAGTCATTATCAGGCTAGCTTCTACTTTAATAAGGATCTGTTTAAATGAAATCTAACGATTTCATTTTATTTTAAAAGCTATAAAGAAGAGGCAGCTAAGATCTTAAAAAATTAGTATCTCATTAGGGTTTGCTAGATACTATCCTATGAACAATGCTACATGAAAACAAGGTAAAAAATTCATTCAGATGTTAACCCAGATGACTGGTGTAAGGAGATAGCTGTACTGTCAATGGTTTTCACAAGCATGTGCTGAATACCAGGGAACCTGGAGACCCCAAAACAGTAGGTTTGGATCTGGTAGATGGACAGGGTTTCCTTGTAGCTCTTCACCATAGCTTCTCCACCAGGTGCTCTCTGCATCTTCTCTGTCTTCCCCAGACACTGCTGCTCCTGGTTTCTTTCTCCTATTCCTATAAGTCACAAAGCAGCATTCATAGAATCATAGAATCAGAATGATTGGGAGGAATAGATGGAATGGGTTGGAAGGGATCTTAATAATCATCCAGTTCCAACCTCCTGCCATGGGCAGGGACACCTTCCACTAGACCAGGTTGCTCCAAGTCCCATCCAACCTGGCCTTGAACACTGCCAGGGATGGGACATACAGAATTTTTCTGGGAAACCTCTTCTGGTGAATCAGTATGCAAACAGTGCTGCATACAACACTCAGTCCTTACAGGCACGCAAGATTTTGTTATCATTAGATCCATGAGGACAACACAATTTCAACAACTGTTCGTCTCAGGGTTTAAATTGCTGCCAGAGTACTTTCTTAATGATGTGCCAGAAGAAGAGGGGTTTCAGTGATAAAGAAGAGAGTAGACAGTTAGATACTCGGTACTGCATTAAGCACACATAGGAACAGTTAACCAGGTAATTTTAGAAATGTTATGCAACCCCTAGGAATAATTTTATGCCAGAGAAGCAGCCACTTTTACCCATTTCCCTCAACTTTCAATCTGCAAAGTCTGTCCTGGTGTGAATGGCGATTGCAAAAGTTACGTGGTCTTATAAAACTACTTGCAAACTTCTGTGCAAATCCGGGGTCACTGTCTGTCCAAGAGCTCTGTACTGGCACACAGAAAATAACTAGAACCAGAACACACATCCATCCAGAGAAATGCAATGAGAAAGAAATAAGTTAAACTGTCTTCATATGTGTCCGGAGGATATCATTAACATTAATGTAGTCAGAAAGCAGCACCTGCTGGCTCAACACAGCAAATCTTTGCCTACTACCAATTAACTCTTCAAAAAATAATTGAGAACAATTTTAGCCTTTCTTGCCCCAAGCACAATAATTTGTTTCCTGCTAAGCATTATTAATTAGAATGTCCCTGCTCCTTTGCCTCACTCAAATGAGTAGCCCCATCAGTGGCATGAGCTTCATAGCAAGGTGTGCTTCAGCAGGAGCAAGTACGGAGTTAGTGGGCTTTAAAAATATTACTCTGCCTTTTACTGGTATTGTTGTTCTTTAGTTGGTGTAGAGCTTTCACTCTTAACCATCCAGAACTAGAAAAGCACAGATCTCAGTCGAAGCACAGATCTCAGCTAGGCGAAGGGATAAATTCCCTGAAGACATTCACCTTACTATAATGCCAACAATTCAGTGAGCAGTATGAGAAAACGATTTAGGTGGGGTAAGGCGTGTGGTGAGATGGGCAGAAACACTCCTTAGAAACAGCTGTAACCTTGTCCATCACTGCTAAATGTAAACTGCAGTCAGATTGCTACCACAGCTGATGGGAACAGTATTTGAGCTGATCCTCCTTCTGTGGCCAAGTGTAAGGCTCCGACCATGCATCTGCACGTTAGTTGTGTGCTACCAGTTTGCACATCTCCTCAGTTCTCCTCCGGTGGCATTTTTGTATCAGCTCTTCTCCAGTGCACTCAAGCAACGGCAAACCACACCTTGCGCAAGGTTTCTGATATGGCAGCCCTGGGGTGTATAACTCCATCACACGTAAGTCCATCAGGCTCACTTATGTATGTATACATAAGCCTTAGATATTTGATTTAAAGCGTAAAGGACACCGTCTCTTCTGCAAGGTGCCTCCAACAACATAAGCCATGTTATATGACAGAGCTGCCAGCCATCTCAGGCACAAGCAGGCATCACTCCTGGTCTGAGCTGTGCAAGAAGCAAAGATAAGCCTCTTCTGCTTGGGGTGAAGACAGCTCATCTCCTTCTGTCTGTAAGCAGGGATGAGGTGGCAGAAATACATTATCCCCATTAAAATATTTTGCCTGGTGTTTAACCTGAGCATTGTGGTAGAAACCATGAGCATAAACAAGATAAGCATACAGTATGTGACAGTCAGCCCATTAACTGAAACACTGTTTTGCATAATACAAACACTGAGGTTACACATTGTGCTAATGTTACTCTTCCTATCTTACCAAAGTCACTTTCTGCACAGAGAGAGTGTTAGGAATATGATTTACTGTTTATACATGTCAGAGCTTTGCAGGTTATCATGGACCAAGTACCATGGTGCTCACTGCTGAATGGACAAACTCCAAGAACACTGGTTCCATTGGTTCCATTGGTTATGAAAGACATAACAGGTCAATAGCTCCTATCTAAAGCCAAGTAGCTACTAGTCCGTAGCTTGCAGAAAGCTGTATTACTGCTTCTTTAAGCTTGTGCCTGCTTGCATGTTTATTCACAAGTTAGAACTGCACAGAAAAGAACAGTTGCTCTGGCTGGAGAACCTCTGCAAAGCCTTTTTTATGAGACAGCATAGTCTTTCCTGAGCCATGAAATGCTTTGTAGTGTTTGCTGCTGTGGTTGTCACATCTTCAATATCTAACAAGGTACCTGGAGACTGTCCTCCTATTTCTAGCAAAGATTTCTACCTGACACTAATAAGAAGACAGCATCCCAACACCACCTTTCAGAGGCAGAAAGGGGCACTCTGGTGACCTGAGAAGACTCATCTGAAATGACTGATCCAAAGCCTGTTACAAACTTACAGACAAAGTACATGTCATCAGCCCATATCTCCCTCACCTTACACCCCAATGCTGATTAATTTCTACAGGTCTAATCTCAAGAACTGATGAATGACAAAAAAATACATCTCTGTGGCTTGCAGGCAAATTTTTTTGGAGTGCATCTTTATCTGCTTTGCCTGATTGATCAAAGATGCTGTTATCTGCTGTACTCCACAAGCTTATTGACTGGGTTCAGCCTCGCTAACCCCAAGCCTTCAAAACCATAAAAGTTGCTAAAAACAGAGACAGTTTAAAAATGAAATAAAATTTTTAAAAAAGAAAAAAAAAAAAAAACCAAAAACAAAAACCAAGAAGGGTTCTTTGTATTTGACATCTGGATTCAGAATCTTCAAGGGCCTCAAATTTCCTTCTCACCCTTGGGAGACAGAAAAATTTACTTTCTTTCTGATGACAGCAGATACTATCTTTACAAATAACAAGATATCTGCCTAATTATTTATTTTGGTTTTTTCGTAATTACTTTTGCTCTGTGATTTTCTCCTCAGAATGTGTTTTCTTCTTGTATAGGGAGCAAAAGGAAACACTATGAGCATCTACTTCATGCAACCCCTTCTCAGAAGAGAAAAGCAGATAGATGACCTTCATCTCGTCTGGCCAGTGTAATTAGTAGCAGCCCTTACAGTTCTGTTACCAGCCGCTATTTCCATTTCTCTCTCTTTGCACCAGCTCCACCCCACTGAACACTGAGCCTTTAGAAACCATCTCCAACCATCTCCATTTACATATAACCCTCCCATCTCTATTCAGGAATCCCCAGGCAGTACTGTTTAAAGGCAAAAATTCAAATGCAATAAGCATACTTGAGCAAATGAGACCCATAAATGGCGTGCCTCTTTGTTGAATCACGTCATCTTTGGTGCACAACTGCCACCAAAGTACGTATATACCTGGGTGATGGCTAGGGCTAAGCTGCAGATCTCCTGCAGGGCCTGCCAAGGAAACTGCTCCTGAGATGTTGGTGAATGTTGATATCAAGTGAAACTGCATCCTTCTGTGGAATATCTGTGTTCGCAAGGAGGAAAAATACCCAACGCTGGAAGGACAGATACAGAAAACTGAAGCAGCATTTCCTCCAAATTCTGAATATAAAACACCAGTACCTGAGACATAACATCAAACAACTTTCTTTTCTGCAAACAACAGAATCACTGAAGACCTTCCTAACTAAAAAAAGGCAGATGTAGATAACAAGAGTTTAACTAAAATGTGGTCGGACCACAAAGTTTATTAAAAAGATATGGGTTTTAAATGCCTTGTCACTTGCATATATGTATAAAATAAATTACAGAGATAGCGGCTCTACATTATACTGGTATCTTTTTGCAGTGTGTCTGAGAAACCACAGGTACAAGTTCACATACATATCACTGTGCAAAGTGCTTGTCGTAATCCTTTTCATGGGGAAAAATAAGCATTTGCAAGATCATATATTTTATGTTGTAACTTCAGTTAACGCTCACATCAATCAGATTGTCAAAGCTGTTTACAACTCCTGCCTGGATATTTCCAGCTTTTGATGTGTTATGTCAAGGAGAACAGGAATCCTTGAAACATAATTTTGTCACTTCCTCTCTACTTACAGCTTTCTTCGCATCTTCGATTTTCCTGGTAAACTCTATATCATTTGCAGCTGCTTCAGAATCCCAGAGCCACCGGCTCATTAGCAGTGTCAAGATCACATTATTCCTCTTTTGAGTAACTGCCCTGGATTTCCCACAAAGTTTTTGAGGACTAAGATTTCCAATATTTAGGCGGGTTCAGCTGCCACATCCTTCTAACCTTTTGCTATGTCTGGTAAGTCATAATTTGCTGATTATAAGCTGTGTCTCTTCTGCAGCTCAGCTAAAGTTTAGAACTAGCCTAAGATTTAATGTTCCCAAGAGAGGGTGTGAGAAGGAAGAAGGGCTGGAGGATCTATATTTTTTCCTGTGAAAATTGGAAAGTCTGGAATTAGAAATGACCCTTTCCTGTCTATTTTTGCCCAGATTATAATCATGGAGAAATCCAAAGATTTATCTCCATGCGTACCATGTGTCACATAACAGGGACTCTGGAGTCGAGTATTTCAGGCCATAAAGAGCAGTGCTCATTAACTGAAGTGAGTACCAGCACAGACATTTTCTAGGAACATCCACGGAAAAGAGACAAGCCCAGATGTGCTTTACACCATCACCAAATTAGGTTAGCTCAGCCTGATGGACTGTCCTTAAGAGACAGGCGCTGGACTTAAGCCCATGAGAAATGAATAGGTGCAATTCATACAAAGGACCAAATACCTCACAGAAATGGGCAGGGGGAGGGGAGGAAAGTGCAGGAGGGGAGGAGTTCTGTCAAAAGCAGTCTAAAACTTGTGCAGGCAACTGCAGCATAAAACCCCAAACCAGTACTACCCTGAGATTTCGGCCATAAAGTTTAATGGGTTGTTATCTTTACAAAGCCTTCAGCAATACAGAAAGAAGTGCCTGTTACCCCTCACTTTACATCTTTGCTGTTGGACAGTTTCTTTTTCCTCTCTCTTCCCTCCCCCCCTTTAATCTAAGCAATATATCTGGTTTGAACACAGCTATAAAGCAGACTGCTAGCAGGGAGAGAGGTGCATGCTGACAGGAAACAGCCCCACTACTGTCCCTTCCTAAGGTCATTCCCTGTTAGCTACACCTGAGGACAATGAGCATGCGATGATGTGTGCACGAAGGGCATCAAAGGGACAACGTGTCCGAGAAACTTGCTGGGATATGATGTGCCTGGGCGCAGCAAGATCTCCAGCCTTCGAGGTGTTGTCAAACACTGTTTTCCTTCAAGATGTCTATCGCACACTGGATTATAGAACGCCTTGTTAGGTTTGCATGAAGGACAGCATGAGCCTGAATGACAAACTGATGGGATAAAAACATCAGGAAAACATTCAAAGTTTAGTTTCTGCAGAAATCGCAGAAATCACAGAAAAGAACAGAAAGCCTCCCAAATCTTGCTGCAAATAGGCTTTTGCATGGATTTAATGGGGGAAAAATGTGAAATAGATCCCATTTTAAGTCATATTAGTGATTTGAGATGCCTTGTCATTCTCTACAATATAAGAACTGCAGACTTTTCATTTCCCAGACTACTAATAACAAGACCTATAATTAGGTATCTGTCCTTCCTTTGCAATCAGCACTACAGCTTTCTGTTCGCAGGAGAAAAATTGTAGGGCACAAGAGCCACTCAAGAGCATAGGAAAATGCTGTCACCAGCATAGAGTGACTGGTTAATGATTTCAAAGACATTATTAGGAGGGAACAGTTCATTTTGATATGTAACATGCTAATAAAAGCATTCTTGTTCATTTGTATGTCAGATCGAACCCAGCCAAGTTTTGGGTTCAAAATCATTCTCTCAACCTGCAGCAGTCAAACAAGACATCTCTTCTCATTTCCTCCTTCTCCACACCCATAAGTCAGTTGCCTGGATGACTGGCCAAAGACTGCTCTTGCTCATTAGTGCTGGTCAAGATTTGCTTTTGGAATTTGATATATCAAGGCAATGTAGAAAGACATGATGGAGAGATGCTGCCGGGGTTTTACCCTCCTGTTTTGCCCCAGTTTAAGAGTGAGGATCAGACTGAAACCCATGTCATTTGCTCATTTCTTTTCTTTGATTGCAGTGAAAAACCCAGTTGTCATCAGGCAAGAACCAGCCTGCTGTCAACAGAAGTGAGTCAGGGATTTTACATGCAAAGACAGACCTTGCCAATCTTATTACATCCATTAGAAGCAGAAGAGCAAAAATTAATCCAGTTACATTACCCCCAGTAAAGCAAAAGTGTGCTGTTCACTGCACTATACTGTTGAGCCCACAACAGCTCCATGAGCCATTCTGGTGGAGTTTCTGGACCCCTTTTAAGTTCTGGAGAAGTAAACATCCCCACCAACTTGTCTTCGACTACATTTTTAAATCGATTTCACACCAGTGCAGCATCTCATCCTTCATGCCAGAAAAACTGTCTCTGAAGGAAGGAATGACAGCTCTCAGACATAATATTCTGCCCAGCACTTACCCAACAGTGTTTTCTCCGAGGTTTCCAATGCCAGGAGGGTTATTTTCAGGGCCACACGTATTAAAATTAATGCTAAATCAAAAGGACTGCCTGCCGCGGGGCTTGATTGGATTTGGACAAAGAATGTTGCTTTTTGAAGTCAACCCGCATGTAGATGTTTTTCTTCACCACCTAATCATGATTGTAAGGATGTAAATCATGTGAATTACAATGAGCGGGGTTGATGAATGTGCACCACAGGAACTCCACCTTCAGTCCCCTTAGAGGTCATCACTGAAGAAAGTTCTTTTCTAGGGCTGGGTTTCTGCTGCCTGACAAAGCTTCTCCTTAGCCATGCTCTTTGGGGGGAGATGAGAAGCATACTACCTTTGTTTCGGTTTTGCCTACAACCTGTCTCTCCTTTCAACGGGAAAACGAACCCTGCTCCGTGTCTTTGCAATAAAGGCTTCCTGTAAATTTTTTTCACTCACTTACAACCAAGCTTTTAATAAGTGGATGAAAAGCAAAAATCCTCAGGAGCACGAGAGTGAAGTCTGTAAGTGCATGGGAATTCAGTCCTCTCAATATTTATGTTTAGCATTAAATACTTCATGCAAAAATAATGACTTTGACTCCTGAGGCCTTCCCTCTCTTATCTCAAAAACTGTTCATACACATGCTCTGAGATCTCTATGCAAATATAAAAAGGGGATTAAGTTGTATGTGTAGTAAATCCCCGTTTTACATTAAATAGGTAAGAACTAACAGTGTGCCTTTGGATCAAAAATAGATCCCCGTCTGCTGGGCAGACTAAAGCATTCTTTCCTCTGGCTGCCCTGCCATGCAGGAACTGACTTTTTCCTAGTGAGAAATTTGAGTCAATTATAAAATCTATAGTATATTAGATGTGTGTACTGTACTATACATGATTTTGATTTAAATTACTGTGTATTAGAGAATGCCCCCTGCCTCCACAAAAACACTCATTGTTTTTCAACAGGAAGACAAGCCTCAGCTACCATCTGATAGCACCATTCCATGAGAAACTTCCACACCTGAATGCCCTTAGGGAAGTTCTGGGGTCACAAAGTGAAAATCAAAACCGTGGCTGCCCAGAAGAGGAGGTGAGCATTGCCTCTGGCTCCAGACATCATCTTTGACCACCATCTGGTGCTTTCTCCTTGACCTGTGCAGCAGGAGCCAGGAGGAGGGAAGCTGCTCCAGCCCCACCAGCCCTCCAGCCACCAACTTATCAATTGTGACTTTTTAGACCACATACAAAGGTCAAACTCAATGACATTTTGGTTCATTTTATACTTCTTGCCCTGCAAAAGAGGAAAACTAGGCTGCAGCTTGGAGCTAAAGGGCATGTAAAGCACTCTGCAGCAACAGCTGCTGACCTGGTCATGGGGATTTTCGCTTCACCTGTTGTCATTTTTTTCATTAAAACAAAAACCAACACCAAGACACCACCACCAAGCACAAGGTGAATACCTCTTCTTGTATTTTGTAAGGTCATACCCTAGCCCCACCATAAGCACAGTCACCAGTGTGCAAAAAAAGCTGCAGGATCTGATGGAAGGGTTCAAAGGAACTGGTTGAAAGAGCAGAACACAGCTGGAGGCAGAAGAGATGCAGTTGTGACTTCCAGATGACACTGGTACATCTCACAGCTGTACCTAAACAAGCACTCCCTTTAAACCTGGTTTCCTTTCAAGAAATCTCTGAATGAAATGAAAAAGCAGGTTTTGCCTGAGTCATTGGCATTTGCAACTTCCCTAGGATCCAAAGCCCTTTCAGCTCAGACACTCAGCTGCCAGAATAAGAAGCAACCTTATTTCACCCCTGGATGGAGGGTAAAAAGGTATATATATAAAAGTCCTAAACCCACTAACTGGAGAGCCCTTTTTGAAGACAGCAGGGTTACTAATTCACTCTGGCAGCCTCGTGGAGTGAGCATGATGGTATGCTGGGAATCGTGGGGACAGCTCATGCCAGAGAATGTTCAGGATGCAGCACACAGCAAAATAACAACAGCAAGGGAGCCCTGGGGTAGAAACTGCCCACCATGAAGATGGCTGGGTTCAAGCATGAGAGACCCAGGATCTCCCTGAGGGGAAACACAGAAAGGAAATTCTCCTGCCTCCTCTCAGGGCTTGCCTGGGCAAGATGCCTCAGGTACTGCAGTACCGATGCTTCCCTGTGATGAGCACTCAGATCAGCATCCCGCTCCCAGCGGCCCAAGCAGTCCTGACTTCTCTGGACTTTGCCTTGCACATCCTCCACCGCAGCAAAGTCCCTGCTCCTTCCATCCCCAAGTCCTGCAGCAGGCTCCCACAGCCCTGCTGAGATTTCCAGGAAGGATGGCAAGCTGGCAGCAGCATCCATCTCCCTGCCCGCCCTATGGTTAAGCCTGGGAACCATGACATAAGCAGCTGGCCCTAAGAGGAGGACAATGGGACAATGGAACAACAAGGGGAAAGGTTCCACCAGCCCTCAGGGCCGCTGAGGACCAAGAAGGTGTCCTAGGTCCCTTCCTGGCAGCAGGTCTCTTCCTGCCCTTGTAAAAGGGTCCTCTCCTGCTCTCCTGGATTCTCCTGCCCAGAGAGGTAAGCCTGTCCTGGGATGCCTGGGATGTCCAGGGTTTTGCAGGGAGGAAGCTTTTTTGTGGCCCCGCTGTGTCAGATGATGCTTTACCATTTACCTTTGTGTTTACTTGTTGCTTTCCTTTCCTGTTTTCCCTTTCACCTGTGAGATGAAAAGCAAACTCCTGTATGAAAACCCTTGGCACATTAAGGCGGTTATGCAGGAAGGAGGAGGAAGTTGCAGGGTGCCCCAAGGGCTCTCCACTTCCTGGCAGCAGGCAGTGATGGAAACACAAGGGTGAGTGCTGGGAAGGGGAGAGATACAGACCTGACCTTCCCAGACCTCCCTGAAGTCAGACTTCCCTGAAATGTGGGAGAAGCTGTTGGCTAGACCATACGATGACATACCAGGGCATGTAGAGACAGGACAAGGGGGAATGGCTTTAAACTGAGAGAGGGGAGATTTAGGTTAGATATTAAGAAGGTCTTTACTGTGAGAGTGTTGAGGCACAGGAACAGGTTCCCCAGAGAAGTTGTGGCTGCCCCATCCCTGGGTGGGGCAGATTGGACAGGGCTTTGGGCAACCTGGTGAACTGGAAA
The DNA here is from genome assembly GCA_039877255.1 of Loriculus beryllinus. Taxonomy (NCBI): domain Eukaryota; kingdom Metazoa; phylum Chordata; class Aves; order Psittaciformes; family Psittacidae; genus Loriculus; species Loriculus beryllinus. Next base: position 26,461 of record JBCJKH010048373.1, read on the forward strand.
GTGTCCCTGCTCATGGCAGGCAGGTAGAGCTGAATGATCTTTAAGGTCCCTTCCAACCCAAACCTTTCTGTGATTCTGTGATACCTTAACTAAAAAAGGGAATTAAAAATTAAAAAGAAGATAGATATTTTCTCCAAAATCTGCTGAGTACTGATGAGAGCTGAGTCAGTGCCTCCTCTGCCCCTGCCCCGGCCTCAGTCTGACAGACCCCACAAATAACAGCTGGGGACAGCACAGCCCTGCAGGCAGCCTCTTGCCAAAGTACCAATGTGGACAAATGGATTTTGGGGAATTTGGTAGGATTGTGCCTCAAGAGGGTCAGTGATGACACCACTGGCTCTTGGCTTCTTTCTCAGTGTCCGTTTTCTCTTCATAAACAATGTTCATATGCATTTATCTCTTTTTCATTATTTTTATCAAATTACACCTTCATAAATTTCTACCTCAGAATTTGTAGTTTACTAGTCAGTTTCATGAATATATGTGTCATTTTCTGAGACTTTCCACAACATTTATGTATCTAGTTGCACACTTTAGAAGGCATAGCATAAAGAAGAGGCTCAGTTGGATAGCGTAAATGCAGTTTATTCTGCCAAGGGAAGGAGAAGACATCAAAGAGTTTCTCAGCTCCTTATCAGCACAACTGCCTGTGATTCTGTGATTTATTCTGCTCCAAACCTGCAGTAACTTTATTTACTCAGTATTGCTGCAAATTTACACCACTGGTGTTTCATTGAGTGCATCATGACTACTACCTTTAGCTCTGTGTTTAGGGGCTAAGGGATCAGTTATGCATTATTTGCCACCTGTAAGAAATGCTGTTCTGATCTCTACTAAAATGTTTGACTTCTGCAGAAGGCAGGGTGAAAAGCAGCAGTGCATGGGCTTCCTTCTCACACTGTGCAATGTGAAGCAGGAGGGACTCTGCTACTGAAAGACCTTTGTGAGGTTGAGAGGATCGGGTCCTGTGTGCCGAAATGAGCACAGAATGTTTCTACCTGCAGTTTGCTGCAGTGTTAGAAATCAAAGCCACAGCCAGCAGTAACTTCAGCTTTGTTACCCTGAGCCAATAACAACAGTGATAAGAGAAACAACAAGGGAAGAGAATACAACCACTCACCACCCACTGACTGATACCCAGCCCGACCTGAGCAGCGAGCTAGCCCTTTGGGGTAATTGCCCCCAGTTTATATAGTGGGCATGATGCGCTGTGGTATGGAATACCTCTTTGATTACTTTGGGTCAGGTGTCCTGTCTCTGCTTCCTCCAGGCTTCCCCTCCTCCCTGGCAGAGCATGAGACTCACAAAGTCCTTGGTCAGAGTAAACATTACTGAGCGCCAACTAAAAACATCGGTGTTATCAGTGTTGTTCCCAGGCCGAAATTCAAAGAGACAGCACTGCACCAGCTACTAAGAAGGAGAAGAATGACTGCTGCTGCTGCTGAAACCAGGACACTCATGAAGCCAGATATTTGACTGTCTTACATAATATCATTCATACTCCCTTTCTATATGAGGCAGTGTCAAACACATTGTTTAGAAATACGCTTTTTTAACAGTGAAACACTTGTATAATCATCATGAAATTAGTATTCTTTATGCTATCTTGGATCTCATGATTGGAGTGGGAAGTAATGCAGTAACGTGTATTTTAATGCAGCCTATAGGACATAAATAGAGTACCTTTGATTACTTCAGAATTCAGTTTAAATTATTATTAGCATTAATTACAATTAATAATGTTAAAATAATGTCGATTCTTTTCTTTGGAAGATAATTGACGTATTTAGTTATTTTCAGGACAGGCTGTGTCCCAGTTTATCTGAATAAAATCTTTTTGTTCCCTCAAATACATGCTCGAGTTTAACATTTCCCATAGAATGGTGCTCTTTGTCTTGGCAATACTCTGTAACAAGTGTTTGAAGAATGGAAACAGAAAAAAAAAATGAGTAATAAACCATGCAAATATTTGCAGCAAATCAGATGAAAACTTCAGCTGGTCCAGCATCTAATCTGCAATAGTGAGCGAAAGTGAACACTTAGAATACAAAAAAAAAGAAAAAAACTCTTGGCTTATGGTGTTACTAGGGGTGGTACTTTCTGCTGGTACTTTTTTCAGCTTGGACTTTTCTGAACCAAATACACTTTTTCTGGGTTTAGGAATCCTATAAGAATTTTTTCACCCTGAGAAAATCAAGTCTAGTCTTGAACCAACATAGACTTCGATTGTCTATAACAGCCTTTGGTAAGATGTTCTATAGGTCTGCCATCCATGGCATTGCAGAGTTTGTTTTTCAGCTGTGTGAATCTCTTCATGCTTATCTTCGCTGATTTTCATTAGCCATTTTATTACCTACTATGTTCAGTCTTGTAAAGTCTGTCTACATTTTTTTATGGTTAGCTTTTTCGTCCTTAACTATCCTGAGTAATTAAGTAGCATCAGTAGACTTCACCTAAAACTTTTCCAAATTGTTTATGAATATTTTAAACAGCACTGTCCCATCGAGGGCACCTCAAGACCAGTGATATGCTCTGTCTTTTCTAAGAATTGATATGCTAGTCACACACTTCCTACCTTCTAATTATTTATCTAGAAATGAACCTCCTATCTTCTGCTATGACTGCTTAGCCTCCATGTAAATCCCTGGTAAAGAACTTTGGCAAACACCTTTGTTTCTTCTTGCAGACCATATCAACCAGATGTCCTTTAGCTACAAGGTTAAGTTTTCCAATAGGCTTACAAGGCAGGATAACCCTAACCAAAAGTTGCGTTGAATCTCGAAGCAAATTACATTCACCTACCTAATGAGGTGGTCCAGAGAACAGCAAACAATTAGAAAATCAGAGGAAATTACAAGAAGGAAAGCAAAGGTGAGATAATCTTTTATATAAAATCATTGCCAAGCTGTTGTAGATACAAAAACCAGATGAAATTGTGAATGCTAAAAAATAGCGGATATTTGGGTATGTGTGCATGTTTGGGTAAATATCCAAACCTGAACTTTAGTAATCAAGTACAAGCCTGCTATCTGCTTGACACAACTGGTTTGAGGTAGTTGTAAATTTTGAAAATGACTGAACTAAACAAAAGCAGCACATCTTGAGTCCCACAGTAAAGAGCTGTAAGACACAGCCCTCACTCAGGAGACTGGTAAGATATGGTGCATCTGTATGTAGGGTATTTCAGCAAAACTGAGATATTAGGGTGGTCCTGCGTTCAGCTGGGTTCACGTTCATAGCTGGTGCAGTGCTGTGGTTTTGACTTTCAGCCTGGGAACAACACTGATAACACCGATGTTTTTAGTTGTTGCTAAGTCATGTTTACTCTGACCAAGGACTTTGTGAGTCTCATGCTCTGTCGAGGAGGACAGGAAGTTGGGAGGAAGCAGAGACAGGACACCTGACCCAAACTGACCAGAGGTATTCCATACAACAGCACGTCACGTCCGGTTTATAAACTTGGGACAGTTACCTGGAAGGGCTTGATCGCTCAGGTCGGGCTGGGTATTGGTGAGTGGTTGTATTCTCTTCCCTTGTTATTTCCCTTATCATTATTATTATTGGTGGCGGCAGTAGTGGTTTGTGTTATACCTTGGTTACTGGACTGTTCTTATCTCAACCTTATCTCATTCTTTCCATTCTTCTTCCCATCCCTCCAGGAGCGTGGGGAGGAAGTGGGGAGTAGGGGGAGAGTGAGCCTTCAGCTGTGTGGTTCTGAGTTTCCAGCTGGGCTTAAACCATGACAAACAGGTTCTGGAAAGAAGAGACTGTGTGGCAAAGAAGGGTTCTGGGAAGAAGTGGTCTTAGGAAAAAAGAAAAAAGGCCCCTAAAAGAAGGAGGTGAAGATCCTAGTTAGAGGAAAGATCCTGAAAATGGGGTAAGATCCTGGAGATCAGGGAGATACACGTAGACAAATGCTAGATGATTCCAAGAAACCTTATCAAGTAATGCCCAATTCTGGCAGCTGTAGGAAGCTGAACAGTACAGAAACAAACACATCTTTCTACCCTACCTTCCCACACAGAGAAAGAAATCCTTGCTGGGAAGAGAAATCAAGACTAAGTGAAAGTAACACTGGAGGAGGGAAGCAAGCAAGGAACTGAATCAGTGAAATGATGAAGTACAGTAAAAGCTCTGGTCTCACTGGTTTTCAGTTAAACCTCAGCATGGAGGTCCACTAAGGGGTATTTACTCTGTCACACCTGTGACAGAAACTTATTAGTGATTCTCATTCACAGAAAGAAACACTCAATACAGGTTAAATCAGGTAAATACTTTGCAGACCAAGTAGTACGAGTAAAACACTCATTTGCTCACACTTTCTAACAAGCTGTCATCAGAAATAACGTAGAAACCTATACATCCCAAGAAAAGTTTTCCATGAAGACATCAACTCAGCCAGAGGTTTCTCAGATAGAAAATGTAAAAGAAAAAATATTACCTTTCTAAAAAATTTTGTGTATAGCATGTCCATCTTGTTTATCATCATAAATTGGCAAGTTACATAGTTCTTGCCTGTGTATTTCAATTCTATCGATGTCTTAATTCCATTTAGTACTGCATACTTAACTTTGCAGCATTTATTGTGGCTATTAATTTGCAGCAAAATATTCAAGCTATTAATTTGAAGCAAAATATTCAAGCTATTGAAAATCTGAAGCTGAATCCCTAATGAACAGTGAAGAGATACTGGGTGCAAACTGACTAGTTTAATATTGAACTGAGGTGTTATCGAAAACATTTTCTTGTCTAGCCTATTAATCAATATAAAACCGAGATTACATGGACAAATTGAAAGTCTGGAGACTTAGAATCCACAGATGACAACAGACTCATAAACAAATCAACTGGAGACCTGCAGTGTAGGACTGACAGTCTTGCAAAATTTGCCAAGGACATAATTCTATTATTAAGAAATCACTGATAAAGATTGGACTTCATTCAAGGTAGAATTCCAACTGATAAGAAGGGACAGGCACATTAATCTTGACAGAGTTGGTTGACAGAATCACAGCTATTACATTTGAGGATAAAAAGAGAATTAGAATTATTCTTCTCTCTGCTGAGACTGACTCCCACCACAATTTGCTTGGTATTAGAAGACCCTCAATGAGACCTTCTGAACTTCTCAACTTTCTGAAGCCTGCAAATTCCAGTGAACAGGAGACTAGCCTACATATGAAGCAATAAAGAGAAGTAAAACTTCCTTCTGCACATCTGCAACAGTTCCTCTTATATTGCCTGAGGAACAAATACTGAGTTTGAGGTTTTCTTTATCAGAAAACAATCTTTTCAAATTAAATTATATTGCTATCAGATGTTCTCTTTGCTGTTTCTGGATGCTTACTATAGTCAGTCAACTCATACAGGCTTACACAGTATCTGCTTTACCTGCATAATGTAGTTACATTCCAGAAGCTCCATTTTTGGATTAAGGTTCAGTTTCATGTATGTATACGCTGGTTCAAAGACTCTGTCATACAAACTTTGTAAAACTTCATTTTCTTGAGAAGAACGTTTTTTAAGCCATGCCTGTAAAACATCCACATTACTTTTCTGTACAAAATGTATAACATGGTAAAATTAGGAGTAGCCAGCAATTATAATCTTACTTGCAATATTGGTCTCCAGCTGAGAGCAGAGGAACTGATATAGACCATACCCATTCGAGAAACTGTTGCTGGAGAGGCATTCTCAATGTTGTGAACCTCAAATAACAGTTTACACGTAGGAGACATAGGAATTCGATCTCCATTTGCTAGAGTCAGGGTCTTGTTATCATCCAAAACCGAATTTAGATTCTCAATCCAGATTGCATCTACAGGACCATCTAAAATCAGAAACACATTTTCACCTGGAAAAATAATTAAAAGAGATATAGTTCATATCACTGTACTGAAAGAGCAAGAAAATAAATTTACAAAAGATGGTCTAGAACTTGGGTAATACATAAAAATGTATTTAATTTATTGTAATTTCTGATATGTCCAGAGATGTTTATTACTGCATAAATGGCATACTTAATTAATGAGCTATTTTTGAAACAATCAGTAGCAAATGAGGGCACAAGTATATCTTTATAATGTTCAATAACTGTGGTGAGATTACCTTGGCTGGATGCCAGACAGACACTGTGCCACTCTCACCCTCCCCATCCTCAACAGGATAGAGGGAGAAAATAAGGTAAAAGCTTTGTGGGTTGAGGTAACGACAGGAAGATCACTTAACTACTGCTATGGGCAAAACAGACTGGACTTGGGGAAAATTAAGTTATTGCAAATTAACATAGACTCGGATGATGAGAAACAAAGACAAAAACCTAAACTACATTTTCCTTACCCACTTTTATTTCTCCAGACTCAACTTCTTCCTTCCAAACTTTTGTGACACCAACCTAATCTAACTCTTCCTCTCCCTGCTCCCCCACCATTCTTAAGGGGCACAAGGGGGATAGAAAATTTAGCATTTTGTTGCTAAAAGAAGGGGTCTTTGGGCAACTAAAAAAAAGGCATTGAACATTTGCAGATCCCATTGAAGCTAAGGAAAACTATCACTCTACCAATTCTGAAGATCTTCTTGTTTAATTTTTTTTTTTTTTAATTTTGAAACATAAATATAGTTTAAAATGCAATTTTAAATTTTAAAATTTTGGCAATCAGATTTTAAAATTCTCTCTTTATCTTCAGTATAGAAATTTTTCAATAGAGAAAGTATAGGCCTTTTAATTGAGAAAATTCAGCTTTCTTTTAAAAAGAACCTCCTTCTAGGAAGGTTTTCTAGAATTCCCTTTAACACTTTTTTTTCAGATACAAATGAATCACTGTGAAAAAGAATTTCACTATTCCAAGCCTAAGTTACTAAAACGCAAATATGGGTAATCAACATGATTTTAAAGCTAGTACAATCAGCACAAGTAAATCTTATTTATAATTTATCAAATTTCCAAATAACACATCTGCACAGTAGAGCTGAAGTAGCAAAGAAATTAGCACCATTTTTATGCAGATATATTACTAAAATAATAACATTTTAAACTGTTGTCTTTTCTTGAGAAGTGAACTGTATACTCATCTATGTTCTCTATAGTTTCCCCAAGAGGGAACATTACCACATTTGCAGATTCAGGATGCTTTTTTCAAGAAAACATTCAGGAAGTATTTTTATGATGCCACACACAAAATGATTACCTACCCTTTTTAGCTTTCAGTGTTTTCCTCCACAACGTAGAAAAGATTCCATCTGTCCAATCATTAGTTGCAGCATCTAGTTTTCCAAACATCTGAGGAGCCGTTATAGCTTTGGGGTTCATACGCATTTCTCTATGGGGCTGGCCACATTCTGTCAATGCTTTCATTAATATAGTTATGACCATTGTTTTTCCAGATCCACTTGGTCCAAGTGTCATCAACCCATGACGTACTAGAGAAGTTTCATACAACTAGAAAACACACCAAAAAAAAAAAAAAAGGAATATATGCTTTTGAAAGATTTTTGCTTCTTTTTAACAGTCAGTGATTATAAATTTGTTAAGACACAAAAATTACATTGAAATGTAATTACATTTGAATTGAAATCAGCAGGTGTTTAGGGGTTTTGAGTGTTTTGTGCAATAGTACATAACATTTTAATCTTCAAGCACCAAGGAAATATGCTACAAAAGAGTTCAGAAAACTGTCTTGCCTAAATTTTTCAAAGCAACCAAAACCAGTTTTGCCAGATTTTAAAAAGTATTTTCTATATTATTCAAAAGGAATAATGAATGGTAGCAAAACACTAGTGCAACAGAAAAATGACTAAGCACTAGACTACTAAAATAGCTGTGTACATGAAATAAACATAGGGGCCACACATCCCCCAGAATTGTAGATGGGTTTAGGTTCAGGAAAGCCCTTCAGTGTGTTTTCTATTTTTCTTTTAATGTTAGCTTTAGGCTTGCTATGGAAGTGGCAGAGTCTGCCTACACAAGCAGCAACTGAAAGGAACATAAAAGTGATAGGCCTCCTGAGTGACACAACCTTACAAGGAGAAGCGTATTTAGCTGCTTCCTCTGCAAGCTGAAAAAAAGGCCTGCATCAGTCCAGAAGGAAGATCTACAGGCACAACATATCTAAACTAAGATCAGGTGAACCATGAACTTGATAATTTCAAACTTCTTATTCCCAATGTAAGGTGAAATTTGTTAAGGTACAAGCAATCCTCCTATAAGCAGTTTGGCAATCAGAAATACTGAACCATGAATAAAATAGTGAACATAGTTTTAAGCAAGATGGTCAAAAGCATTTTCTCCCACACAAAAATTCTGCTGGCCATCACTGTAAAGATGTGTGAAGGACAATATGGATCCAGTCTGCATAATGTGGAACAAAATCTTATATAAATTAGGTGGAGTTTGAGCAAAGCCACATATATACCTCTGGTTTGATGACAGAGACATGATATTTTATTGTTGTGAAGTAACATAAGGCAGAACATTGTATTTTGTGGAATACTCTAATGCATTGTTTCTTTTGCTCTCGTTTAACAAATCACAGAGCAGTTTTGGTTTTTAAGCTAGACAAGTTTGGACGTTTTCAGAAATAGGCATAAAAGTCAATGTGCCTTTCTTGATTGATGCCTAGCTTCTTTTAAGATCATAAGAGGCAATGATGTAGTTTCTAATTTAAGACTGCACAGCCAATGAACAAACCTAGCACTTCAAGGACTTCAGTTTAAGACAACCTCTATTCTGATGCTGTGCTCAAGGAAAACATATTTCCATAGGTAAAATATCCCTAAATGTCAGTTGTTATAGTTATACTCTCAACTTGACAATCAGCAAAATTACAAATATGTGCTTCTAGAGAAATGCAGTGTCCAGCCATTAGGAATGGCAAGGATTATTAGTCTTCACCTTTAAAAGTGTTTAACAATTACTAAAAAAGTAGGGATAAGTAAAATATGAAAATTAGAAGTCAGCATAATAATTCTATGGTTGACAAATTTTACAAAGCAAAATTCAATTTCATCAATTGAAGGAATTAAAAAACAATTAATCAATTTCACTAATAAAACCTATGAGCTCAATCTTAATGAATAATACAGCTAATAGGCTAAAATTGATCACTGTTTAAAGCACAGTGTTCCAAGAAACAGGCTTTGTTGCCTGTATGCAGAAGATAAAAAGAATCAGAAAACATGGGAAACAACGTCATAATGTTTAAAAACATTATCATCAATCATAGAATCACAGAATAGTTAGGGTAGGAAAGGATCTTAAGATCATCTAGTTCCAAGTCCCTGCCATAAGCAGGGACACCTCACAGTAAACCTTCCCACCCAAGGCTTTGTCTAACCACCAGGGATGGAGCATTCACAACTTCCTTGGGCAATCCATCTCAGTGCCTCAACACTCTAACAGTAAAGAATTTCTTCCTTATATCTAAACGGAACTTCCCCTGTTTAAGTTTTAACCTGTTACCACTTGTCCTGTCACTACAGTTTCTAATGAAGAGTCCCTCCCCAGCATCCCTATAGGCCCCCTTCAGATGCTGGAAGGCTGCTATGAGGTCTCCACGCAGCCTTCTCTTCTCCAGGCTGAACAGCCCCTACTTACTGAGCTTGGGAGATAAAAAAAATAAAACATACATCACATCATGACTAAGTCTAATAAATGTTTATATTTGCCAGGTCGTTTCAGCAGGCACATGACAATGCACTTTCATATGTTCTTCAGTGCACTTCCTCTGTTTCTGCAGTAACAAAAGTTCAAGGTGTCCAGTGATGCATAACTGATATTTGAGGGATTTTCCCTCAGGAACTTAATACCTGTAAGTATGGGAATTCTTATTTATTAAAACAGATTAGTAAATACTGAGTCACAGGAAGGGCAAATGTGTGTTCTTTGTGCTTCTGGCAATACAGTTATGTCAGGCACAACAAAGTACAAGTATTTAATAACATTTCCATTCCTACTGCAGTAATTTTGGAGGGAATTGGATTGCTTCTTACTGGCTTTCTCTTAGATGGGTTACTGAGATCCACAGCTGCAGCTGGTAATTTTCTTTCTTTGCTGGTTGGAGTGTATAATGGTCTTTGTCTTTTAAAACTGAAGTTTGAGAACCTGTTTGACTTATCTCTTGGGACAAGACTAAACATGGTGAGGAACAGATCATTCTTGGATCATGGGTTTTGTGTTGTGTTTTTTCAGGGCTAGATTGTTCTCTGGGTCAGAAGCATAATTTTACTCATTCAGTATAGTATATGTGGTCGTTTATTCATTTGTGAACAAAATTATTGATGGTGTAGCTAATATTTAACATTGGTTAAATTACTGAAAATGCAGTGACTTGAATTTGATTATAGAGCAAAAAGGAGTAAAGACTTCTGTATTTCTAAACCCAAGAAGTGGCAGCTACTGATCAGCACCTCTGTGGTTATTAGCACTCTTTGTTCAGCCCCTTGCAAAGAATACATGTAAAAAGTTACCTTTGAATACTGACATAAGTGGCAAGAGCTGCAAAGTTGTTCTTCTAAAGGGAAGCGAGATTTGCCATCTGTTGCAGCAGAGAGCCAGCTGCACCTCTGCAACCTCAACTGTCACTAATTCATCTACCAAAACAGACGTGGGTATTAATGAGACTTTTCTTGCTGTGAAGTTGGCTTTGTGTCATATCATATATCCTGTGAGAGATCATCCATCACGTTTGCTTCAGAGCACTTCCTTTCTAGGTTTTCAAGGAGGAAACAGACACAACCAAGGAACACAAACATACTTTTCTCTCTGTGACTGAAACAACAGACAGATGTTCGCATTCCTTAGAAAAAACAGTAATTTAGATGAAAAAATAGGTGCTATTTTTTTTTTCAGATAACTGAAACATAATAATGGGACATATGGTGGGAAACTTCAAAAAATGAAATACGTTATCAAAGAATGAGCGATATTTTAGTGGAATTTTAAAATCACTATTCTACCACAATCTGCAAAACGTAATTATTTATGTATAAAAGTATTTGGAATGGCTATTTCCTGAAAAAAATCTGTAAAACATTTCCTATTTTATTTTTGTTAATGTTCGCACATAATTCATTAAGTGAGCAACTTTATTTTTAGTACCTGCATGTTTTATTTCTCCCAAACAGTTTCTGAGGGAAATTTTGAAAGAGAGCTTGATTTTTTTCTGGTTTTTGAGACAGGAGAATTCCTGCAAGTAAATTAAAGAGAGGATGGGGTGGATTTGGGGGGTTGAAAAATACCTTACAGAATCTTAAATTTATGCAGAATCCTTACTTTTTCTTTGAATGCACAAAACCTCTTATTCCTTGCAAAGGAATTATCTAATTTTAGGTTTTAATTTCATGTCGTAACCATTTTTCCAGTATTGTTATGACCAGCCAATCTCTTTTTAACAGGCTTTTCTTCGGAAACATAAAAGACTACTGCAATAAAAATAACAAAGAAAATCGCCTTATTTTTGTGAACACTAAATTCCATGAAATACAACAATTTTTAATTACATTGTTTTAATAAGTGTAGATTAAAGATTTCTCTCTTGAGACACGTGTCCCATAATATGCACAATGATTTAAGTTTCAGTTGAAAGAGCCAAGTTTCACATTAAACTCCAAACCTATCATCACTAGGTGTGGTGAGAGGAGCTTACACAGGCACATCTCCTGTTCCAGAGCACTGCAAACTTACAAGCACGATGGCAACCTGTTCTCTGCAGCCACGTAAGCATGTGCAGCATAGATTAGTTCATTATGCAGGCGTTTGATTTGTACAGGCTTTGGCCTGCAAAGCCATGCTGTAATATCATACTCCTATATTCCGTGACGTGTTTGAATTACACCAATGTTACAGGTGAAGACACCAACTAGTAACTTGATAGAAACACAGACGTGGAAAAAGGGTTAGGGTTAAAAATCAGTTCTGGCTGTATGCTAAATGCATATTAATCGGGGGGTTTTTTTATCTTCTAGTGTTAAAAACAGAAGCTTATATATTAATGATCAAAATGATATCTATTTCTTTGACTGCCTAGTTCAGTGTTCTGTGTGTATGATTAATTTGTATCCAAAAAAGACATTGACAGCTTTAACATACTTTCTGAATTGATGTATAAGTGTAATATGTTCCTACTAGTACAGGCCAGACAGAACCACTAGTCTGTGGCTTCAGACCACTCTTCTGCAATTACTCCATTTCACCCTTGGCAAAGTAGAACCATGATGTTTCTGTCTTGAGCCCTCTGCTTTCTGTCTAGCAAGATACTTCAGAATATTTATTTACACAGTTTGTCCTGCAATACTGAACACCAGACCCACTGAAATTTTTTTAACTATTAATATGATAAACCCCATTACTTTAACAAAATCTTTACAGGACTGTTGCTTTGATGTATAACATTGCAAAAAAGTACAGCCATGGAGCTTTTGTAAACATGCTTTCTTAGTGAAAGTGCATCATTTTGCAATGCCTGGCAGTGTAAACTACTTGCTTTTGTTCTTTGAACTGCATCGATCTGTTGGGTAATCCAACTTGCTCTTCAAAGGCCTGATAAAAAGGCTGGAGCACTTGTTAACAAACTAGTACTTTTTAAACTTAGTAACATTTTAGAGTATTTTTCAAAGCTAGTGAGAAACCTGGTTTGTAACAGTGCTAATTCTTTAAACACTACTAAGTATTTCTGCTCTTGTAAATGTCTAGAAATAAACCCACAATCATTAATTTTGAAATAGCATAGTGCTGGTTTTGAGTGGGATAGAGTTAATTTTCTTCATAGCAGCTGGCCTGGGGCTGTTTTAGATTTGTGCTGGAAACAGTGGATAACACGGGGATGTTTTTGTAAAGTGCTGAGCAGTGCTTACAGAGTCAAAACTGTTTCTGCTCCTCACCCCATGAGTGAGTAGGCTGGAGGTGCTCATGAAGGGATCCACGCTGGAGCAGTGTATTCCTGAAGGACTGGACCCATGGAAGGCACCCACACTAGAGCAGTTTGTGAAGGGCTGCAGGATGGACTCATGTTGAGAAGTTTGTGAAGAACTGGCTCCTGGGGTAGGGACCCCACACTGGAGCAGGGGAAGAGTGTGAGGAGGCTTCCCCTTGATGGAGAAAGGAGCCATTCCCTACTCCTCGGTGCTGCTGGAGGGGACAGAAGGTAAAGAATTTGGGAGTAAATTTAAACCTGAGAAGAAGGGAGAGGTGTGGAGAAGACATTTGAACATTATGTTTTTATTTCTCATTATCCTATTCTGATTTGATCGGTAATAAATTAAGCTATTCTCGCTCCAGGATAAGTGTTTTGCCTGTGACAGTGTGTGAATGATCTTCCCTGTCCTTATCAGATACAAATAATTTTTCAGAAATTATCTTAAGACTGAAATTTCATATGCTTGTAAAATTTTCACATACTTGTAAAATGTTCTTTTGCAAAGCAGTAAGCCACTTTTACAACCCCCCAGGAATCACAGCAATCAGCTACAAACAAAGACAACTACAAAAGAGACACTGTAAGATGTACTTGTTTCCATTCACCTGACTGTTCTGAGTGAGATATAAGGAAACCAATGAATACACTGCCAGTCAAAGGTTGGAGCCAAAATGGGAAATAAAAAAAGATTAAATTACACGTTAAAAAAGGGCAAACATCAGATTCAAGATTCCATGCTTTCTAAATAGCGTCCGCTGTGTAAACCTTCAGAGAAAATCCTAGTAAGCAGGACAGGACACTGCAACAGCTATCTGTCTTGCCACCAAAACTGAGTGTTGCTGATGTGTTTTTACTGGGAAATACTACACTGTTGATCATGAAATCAAAACCAGTTCATAACTGTAATGAAAATGGTACATGAAAAAGTGTTTCTTGAGGATAACAGTTACCTGAATGTCATAGAAACACCAATCAAAGATGTCACACTACCAGGAGTGAGGTGTACCCTAGAACACTTACTGGAAATTCCAAGTTACATCTGAACTAAGTTTAAGCAAAGAAATAAACCCAGGCTCTTCCTGATTTGTAGAAGTGCTGTGTGTTACCCATAGTGTGTGTTACACTACTCTTGGAAACATTAAAACGACAGTTTGACAAACATTCCCATGAATTCCTCACATGCCTGAAGAATAAACAAAACCCTAAAAATAATTAATTGCATCAATTCCCACAGTCAATCATTTGGTGTAAACATGTAAGACAGTTCCTAACCCACAGGTGGTTTGATTCTTGGCTGTTTGAATTACCACATTATCATAGAATAGTTAGGGCTGGAAAGGACCTTAAGATCATCCAGTTCCAACCCCCCTGCCATGGGCAGGGACATCCCACACTAAACCATGGCACCCAAGGCTCTGTCCAACCTGGCCTTGAACACTGCCAGGGATGGAGCATTCACAACTT